>APFE031479222.1:0-25940 GCA_000404065.3 Pinus taeda
TTCTAAGAGCTATAATGGTTTAGGATATTCGCATGAATCTTTGAAAGTATATTTTCCATAAATTTTGTTTTTTAAGTCACTGTTTTCAAATGTGGTTTCCGAATAGATGGAAACTAATATTCACAAATTGAAATATTTGTTTCTTGATAACATCATCATCTACAAAATCCTCTCTCAGTTTTTGTACCCTCTCATTGGTTGAGATATTCAAAGGGATCACTGGACCCTATTTTTCAGTATTTCATGTGGAAAAAGCTTATGGGTAGTTAGTGACTTGGATGTCACCTCATCAAATAAGAATTTGTATCAAATTTGAATTGTTGTTCCTTATCACCAACAACCTCAAAGATGGTGCCAAGAAGATTCATTAGTTTCGAATGTCCTATATTTTAGTCATATTTTTGTGACACAGTTTTCAGATATTTGTAATAAATATTGATATTTTTTATCAAGATATTTTGTGGAGAATTTGTATCAATACTTCATCAATTGAAGTAATAGGTGTTGCGACTTGTTTGAATAAAAAGACTTGTATTGTAAAGCAGCTCACAGAGCCACCATTGATAATATTTTTAGTAATATAGTGCAATCATCACAGGATTCTTGCGTCATTTTTATTGGTGAAGTGCATCTTTCTTTGTCAATTTTTTTTTTTTATTCTCACATATGATTCTAAAATCTGAATTTTTCTAAGAAGATAAAGAACATAGTTTGTTTGAATGTACACTCTCTCTCTATCTTAAGAAATTTTTTTATGTTTTCCCCTGAAGATTAAAATAAGAGTTCTTAACTGCTATGTTTTTAATTAGATCTCTAAATCTTTTCCTCTCATTCACACCATATATCATAAAGGATCGAGGGAATTTGCGTAACCTTCCATGTAAATTTAGCAAGTAAACTATGTATTTGATCACCACAAACCCGTGACTCCATTTTCCCAATGGCCTTTCTTCCCAGTTTCAACCCAACAACACAAAAAACTCAAAAGTGAACTTAATAGATAGCCTAACACCTTTAGTCAAACAAAGCTAAATCATAAAGAAAGATCCCCCTGTGAAACTAGAAGGACTAGATTCCAAGTTTCCAAAGTGGTTCTGTGGTTACCTCTGTGATTTTTCCCGCAACCTCAAAGATTACGGGGTACTAATAGGATCCAGATTGGGTTTTGCCTCCACCTGATTGGATTAAGAGGAAAGAACGTAAAAAGTTATGTACTACAAGAAAGTACAATCCAAAATATTATTTAACATTCATTCATCTTTTCATATATATTCCAAAATTCATTCATATTTTAAATTAATAGAGTAAGTTGATCTATTAATTTGATCTATTAATAAATTTATTTGTTAAATAAATATGATGACACTAAAATTAATAATTTTTTAAAAATAATCTAAATATCTAAAATTTTAAATCCATCAAATGTGTGGAGGAATGGATTTTGAATATTCAGATTATCCATAAGTGTCGGTGTCAAGAGGTGGAAATCGAGGTAAGAGAGTGAGTGTGAAGCCGCGAATGAGGAGAGGAAAAGCAGAAAAGGCGTCAGTGGCGTATGTACGGAACCACGTGGAATATAAAAATAATAATTACATGTCCAGCCATTAGTCTTTGAAACAAATTATTCCCGAGAGGGGAGGTATTGGGTTGGGTTGTTCGCTAGTGGTTTTGAATGCGATGTATTGGGGCGCTTTTAGAACTATAACATTTTACATAACATTTTAGAAAAATTTTACTATAGGCCAGTGTGCTCACAATATTCTTTTACATCCACTCATTTTTTATTTTGGGTAGTTATGAATTTTATTAACTTAAAATAAAAAATTTGCAACTATATTTTGGGTAGTTATGAATTTTATTAACTTAAAATAAAAAATTTGCAATTATAGCAAACAAAGGACCTTAAAAAGTTATGCTGGTATGTTCACAATAATTTTTTACACTCACTCATCTTTTATTTTAGGTAGTTATCAAATTTCAGTAAATTCGTGGAAGGAAAATAAATTTCTATAAATAGACCTACTGAGTATTTTTAATATTCTACTGAGGGATTCAAAGTATGGAAGGGAGAATATGAAATATGTGCAAAAGCTTTGGGATTTTCATAATTATTAATAAGGGGGACTTATGTTACCAAAAACAAAGACTAAAGGTAGTGTGTGATTCAAAGTTGGTGTTGGTATATTTATTATAAAACATATTCATTAATATTATATAAGGATTATGAATATTATGATTATAGAAACAAAGACTAAAGGTAGTGTGGGATCCAAAGCTAGTGTTAATATGTTTATTATCAAACGTATTCATTAATATTATAAAATGAATATGAATATTATGATTATAGAAACAGAGACTAAAAGTAATGTGGGATTATTTATATTATATAACTATTTATTATTGATTTATAATTTAAATTATAATAATAGAAATTGAAAAAATTTTTAACTATCATTAATTGTTATATAATAAAGTATTTATTAACTGAAATTATATATATATATAGTATACATTTTTCTTCACCATTAAACTATTTACATTATAACTGTATTTGTTTAAAATTAATATTAATAAATTCTTGAAAATAATTTAATCATCTAAATTTTTAAATCCACAGATGGTTTGGAGAAATGTCCATGGATAATGCAGTGTCATTATCAAATTGCGACTCGCAAGCGAAAACGGTATGGCTTAAGCGTGAAGGAAATACACGGGTGGTTTGGAGAATTGGGAAGTTGTATTGGATTCGTATTGCTAAGGGGTTAAATAATGTGATTTTTAGAAGTATTTTCCAATATGTAGTCAAATTAAGGGTATTGCTTAGTATGACACAAACGCACGCCATATGTTAGAGTTTCATCGAGTGAAGCCCAGGTTCCCTAGTAGGACCAGTAGAGAACATATAGATCGTACCTTGGTGTTTTTATTTAGTACTTTTGGTATAGTTTTTTTCCCTCTTCTACATTGTGGTATATGTAGTTGATATTTATCAAGTTTTAGTGGTGACCAATATTGACATCTAGCATGGAGATGGTAGTATACATGATTAAGAGGAAGTCACAGTTTACCACATGGGGGAGGTGGGGGGTCTTAAAGGCCCTACTACGTGTCACCCCTACAAAGTTTTGAACACCCGCCCCCCGTCCCTTTCCTTTCACTCATCGCGCCCATTCCCCCTGCCCCTCTGGCAAGTCATTCGAGGTTGACCACCAGTGCCCACAGTAACGATCACTCGCCACTCCCATAGAACACAGTTATTTGAGCATGGTTTCCAAACAAAAGAGAACGCATTTCTCAAAATTAAAGAGGTTTTTGATATTCATAAGAACTATTTTCATAAAAATTTGTTCGGAAAGGGAATTAAAGGTACTACTGACATAAGTAACATTTAATTATAAAATAGGTGTTGCATGTGAAATCACTTCTAAAAGTTGGGATTATCTATATGATTATTGCATGTTAATGGCCGCATGACTTTTTTGATAATTTACATAAAATATCATTTCGATATAAGATTGATATTCATAAGAATTAAATTCACAAAGATTTTTTCTGGAAAGAGATTAAAGGTACCACTGACATAAGTAACATTTAATTGTAACATAGGTTATGTTGGGAAAGTAACTTTGAAATTGTATATATTTTATATGTTATAGAGTAGGTTGACCTATTAATTTGAAATTATAAGTATATATATATATATAATAATAAAATTTAAAGCACATTTATTAACAATTAAACCTCTTTTAAATTTATATATATAATTTATTTCTTAAATAATAAGATGCCATTAAATATTAATAAGATTTAAAATAATCTAAATATCTTAAAATGTGTGGACGAGAGTGTAAATCAGATTATCCATCAAGTGGGTGTGAAGAGGTGGAAATGGAGGTAAGAGAGTGAGTGTGAAGCCGCGAATGAGGAGAGGAAAAGGCATGAGTGACGTACGTATACATGGATGGATGGAAGACATGGAATATTAAAATAATAATTACATGTCCAGCCAATGTGCTTTACGTAGGGAGCCAATTAAACATGTGGAATATTAAAATATAATTACATGTCCAACCAATGTGCTTTACGTATGGAACAATTAAACACGTGGAATATTAAAATATAATTACATGTCCAGCCAATGTGCTTAGTGTACGGAACCAATTAAAGACGTGGAATATTAAAATAATTACATGTCCAGCCATAGCCGTTGAAACAAATTATTACCGTGGTTTTGAATGCTATGTGTCAACATGAAGCGGTTTTCAACTTGACGTCCTCCCTCCTCTTGTCAAATTTGGAGTTTCTCGACAGAGATCGCTTAAGGTCTGCTAATCTAAGCTATCGACATGAGAAAATATATTCCAATTTTGAATTTTATTAAAAATTTATGCTGTCACGTTTAAAATATTTTTTTACATTCACTCCTTTTTTATTTATTTGGAACTATAGCAAATATTAAAAATTTATGCTGTTACCTTTAAAATATTTTTTTACATTCACTCATTTCTTATTTATTTATTTGGAATTATAGCAAATAAAAGTAGTAAATTTTTTTACATTCACTCATTTTTATTTATTTATTTGGAATTATAGCAAATAGAAGACGTAAAAAGTAGTGTCGGTGCATTTCAAAATATTCTTTTGCATTATTTGGAATTATAGCAAATAAAAGTAGTAAAATTTTTTACATTCACTCATTTTTATTTATTTATTTGGAATTATAGCAAATAGAAGATGTAAAAAGTAATGCCCGTGTGTTTCAAAATATCTTTGTTACATTCACTCATCTTTTATTTTGGGTAGTTACGAATTTTATTAAGTAAAAATCAAAATTTTCCATTTAAAATTTGGAACTATAGCAAACCAAAGACCGTAGAAAGTAAAAAGTTATGCTCGTACGTTCAAAATAATTTTTTACATTCGTTCATCTTTTATTTTGGGTAGTCATGAATTTTATTAACTAAAAATCTAAAATTTCACTTAAAATTTGGAGCTATAGCAAACGGAAGACTGTAAAATGTTATGCTGGTACATTTAAAATAATTTGTTACATTCACTCATCTTTTAATTATAATAATAGAATTAAATTATTTTACTAATTTACATAATTGTTATATAATAAATTAATTTATTAATTTGAAAATTATAATTACAAATATTAAAAATAAAAATAAAAATACATTTTCAACTTATTTGTTAAAATTATTTATTATTAATAAATATTTCAAAATAATTTAATCATCTAAATTTTTTAATCCACGGATGGTTTGGAGAAATGCGAATGGATAATTTTTGAAGAACAGGAAATCCATTATCAAATCGCCACCCGCCAGCGAAAACGGTACGACGTAGTTGAAGAGATTTTAAGTCGGATTCTCCGGCATTATTGCTTTGTAGTCAATTTGTTAATTTGATATTCAATTATTTTTGTTTATTTATGAAAAGGGAGTCAATGGGTGATTGTTAAAATTGACATTGGGAATCTGAATTTAAAATTATATTTTTGGGAATTTGAATTTAAAACTACAACTTTTTCTTAAGAAAGATATAGTGAAACTCATGCCCCTGTTGGAATTAGAAATTATTATCAGAAACACTCTGTCTTTTATTTTCTCGGAGTAAATAGTAAAAATGGATAGTTGCAGAAACTGCTCACATTTATTTATTCTAAAGCTTAGATGTCACCACTATATGTGAAAGTTTAGTTGTTAAATTTTTATTGGAGGGGAATGCTCTTGAGAACCACCGTTTCGATGGTGAGGCCCGGCCCGAATCCGAACAGAACTCCCATTTCCAATCCTTCTCCGGTGGTTGAACAACCGTTTTGTAGAGAAGCCTTCCTCGTCTCATCCAATATGAAGTGGACGCACGCACTGGACATGTTTCCGTACTCGCTCATAACGTGCCTCGTGGGTATCAGTTTTGTGGGATCCAGATTGAGCTTGGCCTCCACCCGATCAAGGATGGCACGTCCTCCAGGATGAACAACCCAGAACAACTTGTTCCAGTCGGATATTTTGAATTGACTGAACGCCTCCACCATACAGCTTTCAATGTTGGCAGAGATAAGATCCGGAACCGCGCCTTTGAGTTGGAAGGTCAGTCCGACCTCTCTCACCTTCCCACCGATGGCTCCCTCGCTGTGGGGAACCACTGTCTGGGCTGTCCAAACGATTTCGAAACATGCCTTCTCCACTTGAGGGATGGGATCAGCTCCCACGATGAGGGCAGAAGCACCGTCGCCGAACAGAGCTTGCCCCACCAGGCTGTCTAGGTGAGTCTCGGAGGGTCCACGGAAGGTAACGGCGGTGGTTTCACTGCAGATGACCAGCACCCGGGCTCCTCGATTGTTTTCGGCAAGGTCTTTCGCCAGTCGAAGAACGGTGCCTCCGGCGAAGCAGCCATGTTGGAACACGCCCACTCTCTTCACACTCGGGTGCAACCCCAACAACTTGGCTACCTCAAAGTCTGCTCCGGGTAGATCTGGAGTCGTTGTGCTGCAAAATATGAGATGAGTGATCCCAGACTTGGATTGCCCCCACTCGTGAATGGCCTTTTCAGCCGCCTCTTTTGCCAGCCGGGGCACCTCCATAGCCAACATTGCCTGCCGTGTGTCCAAAGATGGCACCTCCACGAACGCGCACACATCGGGATTCTTCTTGAGAATCTCCTCGGTGAGGTACATGTATCTTTGTTTTATTGCCGACCTTTCACCTGCATGGAGCCATATGTATGATGATTAGAAAAACTAACATCATTTTTGTATCCAAAATCATGGATGATTCATGATTCATCACATGAACCTGTTTTTCCCACAGGGTCAGGGTCATGTATATATATATATATATATACACGAAAAGAGAAAAGAAAAAGATAACTTTAATTAATTTTAATATTATAAAAGATAAAAAAATTGCTGCCAATTTTAATGTCTCCCATTTGAATAAAAAAGATTTTATACAATTTCTTTTAAAATTGTTAACATAAACATCTAAAAACATATTTTTAATTAAATAAATAAAAGTTTTAGTGTAAAATCTTTAAAAAATAAAAATAAAAAAATTATTGACTAAATTTGATAAACGATTACCATGTTGAAATTTAGTTATATAAAAAAAATTACTAAATCATATTGAAATTTAGTTATATAAAAAAACAGTTACTAAATTATATTGAAATTTGGTTATAACAAAAAAGAAAGTACTAAATTTGATAAATGATTACCATATTGAAATTTGGTTATATAAAAAAAAGTTACTAAATTTGATAAACGATTACCATATTGAAATTTAGTTATATAAAAAAAATAGTTACTAAAGTTGATAAAGGATTACCATATTGAAATTTAGTTATGTAAAACGTTACAGTGACTAAATTTGATAAACCATTCCTATATTGTAATTTAATTCAATCATTTGAGTAACATAATAAAAAGTGACAGCCACTAAATTTGAAAAGTAAGCACTGCAGATTTCGGAATCTCTCGCTTGTTTGACTAGCTGGCTGGCTGGCTAATGTAATGACATAATAATAATAATAATAACTGTAACTGAAACTGAAACTGAATCTGAATCGCGCCTGAATGAAGAAACTGAAACTTACATATTCGCTTGAATTTATCCTTGAGCTCTGTGTTATGCTCGTTACCGGTGATTCGAAAGTAGTAATCTGGATATGTGCTCTGATCCACAGCATTGGGTGGATTGGCAGTGCCGATAGCAAGGATCGAAGCGAAGCCATCTGCCCTCTGCAACTTCCTGAAACCTTCAAAATCAACGCCCCCCATCTCGGCTATGTTATGCTATGAGGAGGTTAAGCCTAGTACCAAACCCTGGACAACAAATCTCAATATTTACTCTACTTTACTTTGTTGGTGTGGTCGAATAGCTATAAGAATCTCTAAATCTATAACAGCTATTTTATACACTTTGATATGAAATGAAAACAAAACAATATGATTATTATATTATATAATGCATCAATAGACCAATTAGTCCAATACCGTGGCTTGGCTTCTATAGTCTAATACCATGCCATAATCTAATATGCTTATGCTTGCTTTGTTTGAATATCCTGAGTCAACACCAACCAACCATACAGCTATATCTTATTGTGGATGATGAATGGGTTTTGAATTTTCATACATACTCCAGCAGAGGAGAGGAGACTGTAAATCAGAAACGTGATTGTGGATGAATGGGTTTTGAAGGGGAGATTGTAAATCAGAAACACGTGTGGATGAATGGGTTTTGAAGGGGAGATTGTAAATCAGAAACGTGATTGTCGATGAATGGGTTTTGAATATTCACACATACATAGTCCAGGAGAGGAGAGGAGACTGTACAGGTGGACGATGAATATTCAGATTATCCGTGACGCAACTGTGAAGCCGCCAATATCTACGAGTGACGCAACTGTGAAGCCGGCAATGAGGAAAAGGGAGAAAATATAATGAGTCAGTCACATGCATCGAGAGCATATATCTACGAGTGACGCAACTGTGAAGCCGGCAATGAGGAAAAGGGAGAAAATATAATGAGTCACAGTCAGCATACATCGAGAGCATATACTCACAGTAGCACCCGTACCCGTAGTAGCTTTACCGGGAGCCACTTGGATTGCCAGAACCAAAGCCAATCCTAGAAGAAGCAGATGCAGCAAAGCCAGTAGCTAGCCATCTATATCGAGTTTAGGGAACCAATTAACCGTGGAATATATAATATATAATTATAGGGTTTCCTTACATTAATTCTGCCAGCTATTTACGTCAAATCCACCCAATATGCTTAGTCTTAGTCTTTGAAACAAATTATTTCCAAAACCATCTTAGTATTAATGTGAAACAAATTATTCATACTTGGGTTTTGAATGCGGGTTTGCTAGCCATGTGGCTGAGGCGGTGCTAATCATATTTAGGACAGGTAACAAAAACAAGAGTCTTCCACAAAGAACAAAAGGTGCAAAATCCATTTAATTACGCTGAGAATCTATATATATATATATATATGATCTAAAAAAACTCCTTCCCAAGTTTTATAAGAGAAACAGTACCCATATCAATTAAAATGGATATATTCACATATTTCTTTATCTTATAAATTATTTCACAATAGAATTGTTGTAAATTAAAATGGTCGATTTCAAAAAATAGGTGCAAAATCCATTTAATTACGTTGAGAATCTCTCTCTCTCTCTCTCTCTATATATATAATCTAAAAAAATTCCATCCAAGTTTTATAATATCAATTAAAATGGATATATTTTCTCATCTTTTCACTTGAGACACTTCACATATTCCTTTATCTTATAAATTATTTCACAATAGAATTGTTGTAAATCAAAATGGTCCATTTCAAAAGAATATAAATTACATTAATTTTTTGAAATAAAAATAATTTTGGCAAGAGCTAAATCCTACCTCTTTATGGAGTACTAATAAGTTATTCAAGTGGCATTGTTTTACTTGAATTAGTTTACATAAATGTTATATTGTAAGTAGATCTATTAATTTGAAATTATAATTATATATATTAAGAATAAGAAAAACACATTTTGTAACCATTAAATCTATTTAAATTATGATGTGTAACTTATGAGGGGTTTTCGCCACACTCTAGGTCATATGTTACTATGCTTCTCCATGACCTACAACATTCCTTCAATATGAGTTGATACCTCCACTCCGGTTGATACCTAGGTTACGGAAGACTGCAGATCTGTCACCGCCTCATCCAATGGTTGAGATATATGGTTCAACTTCTTGGGTAACTACCTGCCTCGCACCCTCTCGTCTTGTTCGGTAATTTCATTGCTCAGTAGTAGGGGTTTTGTCGGTGTGCAACTTGATTCTGGCATCTAGGGTTTCTTCCTTTGGGTAGTTTGCATGTAAAGTCCACCACTCCTTATCCAATTATGCTTGGATATGTTACAAGCTTACACATTCGTTTCGTGCAATATTATAATGATAGATCTTCTTTGTCATAGGTATGCTAGGGTCGGTCATGGTTTATTCAAGGCCATGGAATGGAATCTACTCGATTACCAGGGCAGTAAGAGACTTCCCCCTATTTTCTCTCGATTAATATCTCTCCTTTGTTGTTGCCCAACAGGGCGACCTCTTCTATCTCAGGCTTGCGATGAGTAGAGGCCCGGTTCTTCCCTCTTCTAAGGTAAGGAATCTTTGGCCTCCCTCAACACAATTTTGGTTTATCTGCTAATTTCTAGGATTTATCCTACCATGAAAGTGACCCCTTTGTATCACCTTGGTTTCTTGCAGGTGTGCTTCCTGCTCGACTTCATTTTTAATAAATTGTAGTTGGATGTTCACAGTTGTTGTGACGTGCTCTTGCCCCAGTGTTTGCCTATTCTAGGTTGGTTTTTCGTTTACCCTTTGCTTTTGGTTCCTCTTCAAATGTTTCCACTAACCCTTGTGGAGGGTTTCCCTTATGGTTAAAATTAGATTTTCGACAATCTCTCGTTTTCATTGGAAATCGAGAAGGGTTTAATGTATTATGGCCTTTAGCATAGGAAATTTGTTGGTTGCCCAATAGTTACAAGCCATGACCAGGGTATTCGTTATGTTATTTTTATCTGTTATATTACAAATTTCGTTATTGCAAATTTTTTTCTTAAGAAAATAAGTTCTGAATTTTGGATGTAAATTAAATTGTAAGTTCGCTCTGCTTGCCATGTGAAAGGAATCTCATGTTCTCAGAAATTTTCTCACTTAAATTTTAGTTGGAATTTGCCATACATTTCTAATTTGATTAAAGGTAGTTACCAGTGAGTTCGTGTTGTAACATTTTGCCTCATATTATAAATGTGTGTACTGGTTTTCATGATATAATTACGTTTAATGTGTTTTTTTTCAAAGTAAGGTTGGGTTCAGCCAATACTATTTTACTTTCTGGTTTAGCTATTCTTTATTATTTTTATTTAAATTGAATAATGAGGGTATGAACAAAATTTTGTTTCACACAGTACTCACAACATATATTGTTGTTGCAATTACAGATTGTATGTATTATCTTTAATGTTGAACCTTCGAGCTTGAACTATTACTATATTTTTTATGCATGTTCTATACTTACCCGACGATAACGAGTCTGGAATTTCCTCAGGCCTATCTCCGCCCATGGCAACCTTACTTTACTGTAGCGTAGTTCTAGACCACTCTGAGATAAAACTAGGAGTTCAACCGCAACCCCTGACTCACATCTTAGAGCTAGTGTATACTACCCATTTGCAGAGGGCTTGTTGCTATCTATGACTTCGATTCACTAAATAAATAGCTCCCCCTCATTGCGATTTCTATATTAAAATGATAACCTTAAATACGTTTGGGGCTAGACATTTTCTACTTTTCATGTTGAGTCACACGTAAAGCATATTTCTACTCCAAAGAATTGATAATACATTTCCCCATCAAATCAGAAAATTAATTATTTCAAGGCATAATTCATTGTAAGGAAACAGAACCACACACAAACATAAATTCTGGAAGTAATAGTCACACTTATCTGAACTAGCTTAGGCTTGTCCCAGAAACTCAACCCAGAAAGGTCGCACCAACCTTCCAATGCGATCAAAAATCACGTCTAATTCCCCCTCCCCCCTATCTCCTTGCTTCCAGAATGGTTAGATAAATAACAACTCTCTAGCCAATTCTCAATCTTCGGGACCCCGTCAAGCCAATAATTTTATAGACTTAAGCCAGTTTGGGAGATTTCGAATAGCTCTTGTCCAAATGAAGAAATACTCCATGCAAACGTCCCTCCCAGCTTCAGATGAGATGATAAATTTTCGTTCATCCTCTCTCTTTAGATGTTCCATTTTTTTTCTAGCTAACCCATTCTTTTTCCCATTGGGATTATTTTAACCTCTAGGGAAAGAGAGAATTGTAATTGTCAGTAACCATATGGAAGTTCAAGAATTCATTTTGGACCTTTCCTTGAGCTTCCGAGATTCACCAAAACCTTTCATTAATTTGATAATAAATAATTACTTAAACATCAAGCTCCATTTAGGCTTTTAAAATAAGCCCTTACTTGTTTAAGTCTTATTTAGTAAAAGTAAGAGACAGTAAAGGGAAAACATTCATAATAAATGGGAGTCTTACCTCTCCCCCTCCATGTGCAGAACATCGTCCTCGATGTTCATGCTTATTCTCGGAACATATCAGGTTATGCTTGTTGCATAATTTTTTCATCTTCCCAAGTAGCTCCCTCTCGGTTAAAGTGCTTCCACTGCAATTTAACTTGGGTGATAGAATTCCTTCGCAATGTTATTTCTCTTTGGTCGAGAATATGCAAAGTTTTTACTAGAAACTGTTCCTCTTGTTAAACCTGTTACACAATATATAATCCTTTAGTCTATTGAGTCATCAGATCAATAAGTATACTTTAAAACTTAACATGAAGTTGCCTATACATTTTTCCAACTTATAATATTTTTGGGATCATACACATATCTCTTTAACAGGGAAACGTGAAACACATTATGAATTCATATGTGACTTCGTAATGCAAGTTGATACACAACATGTGTGATCCTTTCCAATATCGGGCAAGGTCCATAGTATCGGGGTGCTAATTTCGTACAACTTCCCCATCTTAGAGTACTCCTCTTCGGTTTAACATTTACACAGAAATGATCACCTACATGGAATTACCGATAGGTCCTTTATTTATGAGCATGGGTTTTATGTCAACCTTGCAAACTTTAAGTTTTGTCGCACTTGTTTTAACACATGCTCCATTTCTAGCAACATGTCAGGTCCTAACATTAGCTTGTCTTCTGGGATACTCCAATTAGTAGGGATTCTACATCTTTTCCTATACATTAATTCAAAAAGACTCATTTTTAATGATTCATGGTAACTATTATTGCATGCAGACTCTACTAAATGAAGGTACTCCTTGTTGAGTCCCAAACTTACACCTTCCCTACATCCCTTTTTAGCCTTTTTCTCCAGTTACCTGAACCTCTAAGCTATCAAAATCATTGCATAATAGTTTAAAATGAGTATATAAATGGTTTCCTAACTATGTTTTGTGACTGCTGTTTGGTTTAGATTTTTGTTCAACTAGCTGCGGAATATGTCACTTTCCACAGCCAGAATCAGTTTCCACAACCTTTCTGTTAAACTCTATGCTACAGGTGTCTATTGAAGAAATCAGCTACATGGGCAAGCTATAAAGGACGTGGACATGGAACATGTCCCCTTGGTTTAGCCAAATTATCCATAGAAGCCCGCGGTCAAGGCTAGTCAAACGGTGGTCAACACAAGGAGTTAAGCGGTGGCATGACTCTGTTTTCAGCACGAGGAGGATTGTGTGGCAAGGTCCTGAGTTTTAGGAGGTGTGTTAACACCTAGGGACTACTCATGGACCGAATCCAACAAACCATCTCCTTGGATTTACTGCCCACGGCTACCATGCTGCTAAAATTCCGATTATGGTCTTTTACGTGGTTGGTTACCAACGCATACCGTGTTAGTTAGTTATGTATTTTCTGCTATAAATAACGCATCTTCATATGCGTATAGGCTAGTAGTTGTTGTGGTAAACTTGACTGTTGTATGAGCCTTTGAGCCGAGACTTAGTTTCTATGTCATAACTGCATTGCAATATATGAGAAGACACTGATTTTGCATTCAAATTCGTGATTGGTTCTGATTGACCGAGGGTGCAGAGGGCCCCTGTACACCAAGGTCCTGTAGTTGATGTATAACTTTATGTTTTTCTTCATTTTACGCTCTTGATACCATAGATATTTGCTGTATATATTAACTTTCTCATGGTATTTATGTTATTTGTTGTCCATAGCTTCTTTTATGCTTTTAATTGAATGTCAACTGATCAGTGTTTGCATTTCAGGTTCTAATAGGAAGCTCGGGCAGTGCATATGGTTTTCAATGACTAATGACATGATGGAATTATCTTTTCCTACTTCTAATTTGTTTTATTGGTTTTAATTCCAGCATTGCTTATTTCTTTAGTTTTGCTTTGTTCATTTACTTTTTTGCAAGTTAGTGATTAGACTATTCATATCATTCTTCAGTTACCGAATGGTGAGGGATTGTAGTGTGAATGTGTAGCTTAATCTTATTTTTATTTCATGCAACTTAGATATCAGATCATTCAATTTGTGTATGATTACCTCCTATAGCTAGAGCGAGTCAAATGGTGAGGGGTCAAAAATGAGTTGATGTGATATGATTAGTTTACTTTGCTTACAGTCTTTAAATTGCTTTGAGTTCAGTCTTTTCTTTTCTTTATACAACAGTAAGGGATACTGGGTTCCATAGTCATAGTTCACTATTTTGTTAATTAGAGTCTAGGCACATCTTGATTTCATCATTGTAAAGTTTGAACACCGTTTGAACACTTTGAAGTTTGGAAATTATTTTAAAGGCCATCATTACCTTGAATACTTTTGTCCGTACTTGATTACTAGAATCACCATCTCACACACTATCAAACATTAGGGAATCAACAAGAAGATAAATCCAAAAACAAACCAAAAACTAAAAACGACAAAGAAATAATAAAATGGTTGTCTTGCATAGATAGTGCACTTCACTTCAACAGTTTATGACTCCCGGATTGAAAATTTATATAGCAATTTAGAAAACACTAAATTGACCAAACATTTTGGCGTCGTTGAGTATGATCTATTCTTGCACCTAGAGTGATCTGGAAGATCAGAAAGAGAATTATTAACCTAACTTGAAGAAATAAAAATGACATGCATAGAGCAAGAGATTCTAGTGGAAGGTTTATAGCTAGGGCCAAGAGTTCAATTTTTACAACTCCATCCACTCCAAGGTATAGGTAAGATACACCTCCAACATCTCCAACTCATGCTGCTAGCCTTAGGATCCCTGGAATTCAAGAGGCAGTAGTTGAATTAGGAGACTCTCCCACACTATCCACCGAATCTGAGTTAGGAAAAGACCCTTTCTTTACTTCTACAGGAAAACGCATTGTAATTGAGGAAATAGAATCACCTAAAGAAGAAGAGGGAGAAATTCCTCCTCGTTCGCCATTGATAGAAGAACCAGAGGACTCTGAAATCTCTGAGGAAGCTGTCGTGACAGAGGAAGTAGTAAATGGATTTGGAGGAGGTAGACGTAGAGGAAGAGGAGGAGGAAACAATGGGGGAGGTAGAGGTAACAACGGGGGAAACATGGATGGAGACAACTCATTTGGATTTCCTATAGTTGATGAGGAATCTCGAACAATAATGAAAAACATCTCACCATCTGTCCTCCCAAACTTTTATGGGTTGAGAAGTGAGGACCCTAAAACATTTTTATTTGAGTTTGAAGTCGTGTGCCAAACTTATGATTACATGGAAGATGCTCAAAAACTCAAGTTGTTTCCTTTAACATTGAAGGGAGCTGCTTTAAAATGGTTCATGGGATTAGTTACTCAATCAATTAGGACTTGGAATGACATGAAACAAACATTTTTGGATAGATACCTGGACTATTGTATGCCCACCAGTCATAAGGATGAGGTATTCAAAATGGTACAAAAAGAAGATTAAAACTTGGAGGATCTACTTGAAAGATTTCAATACAACCTCAAAAGAGAAAAAATGAGTAACCTAAATGAAGAAACCTTGAAAGCCCTTCTATTAAAATCCATTAGAGATGAATGGATAAATATTTTGAATATGATGGGGAAAGGAGATATATCTCAACTTCCAGTTCATGATATAGCAGAGTTATGTGTACATCTCTCAAGGGGAAAACTAAAACTGGAAAAGGGCCTAGAGATCATTCTCTCATTAGAGAAAATAAATCTGCAACTGGATTAATGAGTAGGGCTGAGATTGGCAACATGCTTGATGAGTTCAAAACAGATATTTTAGAGAGTCTTAGTGAGCAACTAGACACCCTTAAGATACAAAACAAGCAGAATGCAGAAGCTGAAGCTTTGGACATCTTTTGTCCAAAATGTAGGAAGAAACACGCTCTAAGGGAATGCCCCTTGGATGCAAAAGTTGTAGAAACATGCGCGATTTGCTCAGAAAGCCATGAGATCAAGGATTGTCCTTCAATTCCTGGAATCAAAGCTGTCTTTCAAGAAGACCCAAATTCAATTGAGTCGCTCTGTTTTGTTTCAAGGAGACCTTGGTAGGGGAAACAAAATCAAGGGTTTAATAACCCCATGAACTTTCAAGGGTTTAGATTTTGTTCAACTAGCTGTGGAATCTGTCACTTTCCACAGCCAGAATCAGTTTCCACAACCTTTCTGTTAAACTCTATGCTACAGGTGTCTATTGAAGAAATCAGCTACA
Source organism: Pinus taeda (assembly GCA_000404065.3). Classification (NCBI taxonomy): domain Eukaryota; kingdom Viridiplantae; phylum Streptophyta; class Pinopsida; order Pinales; family Pinaceae; genus Pinus; species Pinus taeda. Next base: position 16,309 of record APFE031479222.1, read on the forward strand.
TGGGCAAGCTATAAAGGACGTGGACATGGAACGTGTCCCCTTGGTTCAACCAAATCATCTATAGAAGCCCGCGGTCAGGCCGGTCAAACGGTGGTCAACACAAGGAGTTAAGTGGTGGCATGACTCTGTTTTCAGCACGGGGAGGATTTCGTGGCAAGGTCCTGAGTTTTAGGAGGTGTGTTAACACCTAGGGACTACTCATGGACCGAATCCAGCAAACCATCTCCTTGGATTTACTACCCACGGCTACCATGTTGCTAAAATTCTGATTATGGTCTTTTACGTGGTTGGTTACCAGCGCAGACCGTGTTAGTTAGTTATGTATTTTCTGCTATAAATAACGCATCTTCATATGCGTATAGGCTAGTAGTTGTTGTGGTAAACTTGACTGTTGTATGAGCCTTTGAGCCGAGACTTAGTTTCTATGTCATAACTGCATTGCAATATATGAGAAGAAACTGATTTTGCATTCAAATTCGTGATTGGTTCTAATTGACCGAGGGTGCAGAGGGCCCTTGTACACCAAGGTCCTGTAGTTGATGTATAGCTTTATGTTTTTCTTCATTTTACGATCTTGATACCATAGATATTTGCTGTATATATTAACTTGCTCATGGTATTTATGTTATTTGTTGTCCATAGCTTCTTTTATGCTTTTAATTGAATGTCAACTGATCAATGTTTGCATTTCAGGTTCTAATAGGAAGCTCGGGCAGTGCATATGGTTTTTGATGACTAATGACATGATGGAATTATCTTGTCCTACTGCTGATTTGTTTTATTGGTTTTAATTCCAGCACTGCTTATTTCTTTAGTTTTGCTTTGTTCTTTTACTTTTTTGCAAGTTAGTGATTAGACTATTCATATCATTCTTCAGTTACCGAATGGTGAGGTATTATAGAGTGAATGTGTAGCTTAATCTTAGTTTTATTTCATGCAACTTAGATATCAGATCATTCAATTTGTGTATGATTACCTCCTATAGCCAGAGCGAGTCAAATGGTGATGGGTCAAAAATGAGTTGATGTGATATGATTAGTTTACTTTGCTTACAGTTTTTAAATTGCTTTGAGTTTAGTCTTTTCTTTTCTTTATAAAGCAGCAAGGGATACTGGGTTCCATAGTCATAGTTCACTATTTTGTTAGTTAGAATCTAGGCACATCTTGATTTCATCATTGTAAAGTTTGAACACCTTTGGAACACTTTGAAGTTTGGAAATTATTTTAAAGGCCATCATTACCTTGAATACTTTTGTCCATACTTGATTACTAAAATCACCATCTCACATACTATCACACATTAGGGAATCAACAAGAAGATAAATCCAAAAGCAAACCAAAAACTAAAAACGACAAAGAAATAAGAAAATGGTTATCTTGCATAGATAGTGCACTTCACTTCAATAGTTTACGACTCCTGGATTGACAATTTATATAGCAATTTAGAAGACACTAAATTGACCAAACACTCCTCCCATTTAGTTGGCTAATACATCACATACATTCATAACATATCTTCAAGCACTTGATTCACTTATTCAATTTTGCCATCAATTTTTGGATGGTATGTAGTACTTAACTGAATTTGTGTACCCAGTTGAGTAAAGAGAGGTTTCCAAAATGCAGATCCCATGTAATCTGAATACTTCCTTCATAAATATATGTACAATTTGGGCAGTTTTGTATGTAGATTTAACAAGTACGAAATGGGTTACCATTCTAAATTTATCCACTACTACCATGATAGAGCCTTTTTTCTTCTATGTTATGGGTAGCCCAATTATAAAATCTAGCGTAATCATATCCCACTTCCATTCAGGTATGGATAGTGGATGAAGCAATCTAGTAGGATGTTGTTGCTCACATTTAACCTACTGACATTCTAAACACTTGGCCAAATACTTAGAAATATCTTTCCTCATGCCAGGCCAAAAATTCCCTTATTAACTGTAGAAAATAGTTTCTCATATATGGTGTGGGCAACATAAGGGCTTCGATGGAATTCATCCCGTATAAACTACTTAGTTGACCCTTGGTTAGGCACATATACTCCACCACTGAAGGTTAATAAAGTGTTCCTATTTATACCAAATTCATATGGTGTTTTGTTTTCTTTCTTTCTTTGCTGACATAAAAACATATATTCAGGGTCCTTTTAAGAAACCCTTTTAATTTGTTCAGAAAACTAAAATTCCACCTGAGTGCAGGAAACTGCATACAGATAGTCTAAATTCCTACTTAATGCATTAGCCACATGATTTTCCTTTCCTTTAAGGTGTTTAATCTCAAAATCAAGTTAGGTTTCTTAAATAAGTTGGTCAAAATACTATGATCTATCATTAATAAAAATATTTTTCGTAGAAGATAATATCACCAAACCTTTAGTGCATGTACTATAGAACTCAACTCCATATCATAAGCAGAATATGGATGGTCATTCTCATTCAACTTATATGATTTATAAGTGATTACCTTTCCCTCATGCATCAGAACATCTCCCACTCCTTCTTGACAGGCATCCATAAAAATAGTAAAATCTTTCTCCAGGTCTGAAATTTGTAGCACAGGGGTGTTTTTTAATAATTGTTTCAACCTTTCAAAACTATACTGCCATTATTTAAGTGCTAATATATGTCCCTTTTGATCTTGATAAAAATCGCATTTACTGAATTTGGCGTAAAGTTGATTTTCTCTTAAGGTTTGCAACACTATCCAAAGATTTTCTTGGCATTCTTTCAATTTTTTTGAATAAATATGAATATCATCAATAAAAATTAGTATGAAATTGTTCATGAGGCTCATAAATGTTGTTGGGGAATTGGTGAGCCTGAATGGCAACAAAACAAATTGATAATGACCATAACGGGTTCTAAATGTTTTTTTGTATATATCCTCCTCTTTAACCTTTATTTGTTGATATCCTGATCGTAAATAATTTTTTGAGAATATGAAGACACCCTTGACATGGTAAAATAAATCTTTAGTTCTTAGCAATGGGTACTTATTTTTAATCGTTGATTTATCCAGTTACCTATAGTCAATGCATAATTGTAAGGTTCCATCCTTCATCTTAACAAACAATATAGGGGCTTCACAGGGTGACACACTTAGGCATATGTATCCCTTTTCAAGAAACTCTTGTAACTATATTTTTAGTTATGTCTATTCCATAATATTCATGTGAGCAGGAGATTTCAAAACAGGTGTTGCTCCTGGGACCAATTCTATCGTAAAATCAATATGCCTTTTTGGGTGCATCCCTGGAATCTCTTCCATGAATACATAAAAAATTTCATGAATGATTAAGATATTCTCCAAAGAGGATCTTTTATTCCCAGAGTTAGTATAACCCACTTGCACTAGACAAATTTGATAACCTTTTTGAATACAATTCCCTATTTGATGGGTTGTAATTGGTCACAATTTTATGCCTCTTTTAATGCGTTGGATCTCTTGTCTAACACCTTCATCAGTGGGGAGAATGATGGTCTTCTCTTTGTAGTTTATTAAGAATCAAAGAATTTCTAGCCAATCCATCCCCATCAACATATGGTAAAATCCTAAAGGCAGTAGGTTTAGATTCACCTTGATTTTTTGTCCTCGTATCTCGATAGGACCTTCCTCCACCTTAGCAGATACTATCTTCGTTGCTCCAGTTGCCATTTGTACTAGCCATGGATTCCTAAATTTAATATTGTTCACATGACACATCTCAACTAATTTCAGATTAACATAACTTAAGCTTGCACCAAAATCTATCAAAATAGAAATAGGACGAATAACTAATTTACCTTCAAATTCCACCATCGTTGGTTGATATTCAACCTGATGATCTTCCAACGCAACATTGATTCACGGTATTCTCCTTGCCACCTCTCCACAAGTAGATCCTTCATAGATATTAGATGTTGGATCTCTTCTAGCATGGTGAGGACTTTTTTTATAATAATGGGGCTCCCCATAGCACCAACATTGTAAAGGAGGTTTATGTAGATGATTCTTTGCAAGCTTGTTGGACGTCTCTATTTTTCTTGTTTTTCTTTATCCTCAAAGTTTTTGCGTATTTTTCCCAGAAGGTCCATTTGGTTTCTTCCTATGTGTAGTCTTATTTCCAGTCATTTTAGCACTTCTGGCATTTTGAAAACCCTTATTCCCTTTTCTATTTTGCCCTCCCTTGCTGGCATCACCTTTTTGTCTCATATGTTGATAGTAGATTCGAGATTTTAGGATAGCCTCATCCATGGAATTTGGATTTTAAAATTCCAATCTTTCCTTGATGAAAATCGTTAAATTTATGATAAAACGTTGCATTTTATCTTTCTCCTTCTGAATATACTGAATATATTGTAATAAGGAGGTAAAATTGGTTATAAATTTATCCATGGACTACTGTCCCAACTTCAAGCCATGAAATTCTATCTCTTTTTTTATAGAACCATTCTATCAGATACTCATTTTTAAACTGCCTCTTAAAATGTCCCCATGTTACCTCTTTATCATCCAGTGCTCGAATAATTTTAATCTCCTACCACCATAAAGTTCCTTTACCCTGCAACTGATAGATTTCTAATCGAGCGTTAAGGTTGTCATCGTATTCATAAATATGGAAATATTTGTTCATATTAATTAACTAAGTTTTGGAGGCTTCTTTCGCCTCTCCATCAATTGTTGGAGGTTTAGTTTTCTTAAACTCTCCTTTCATTTCTATATGAGGTCTCTTATTCCCTTTACCTCTCGAAGCATTTTCAGATTCCTCTTCATTATCAATTCTACCTCGTTCTACCTCCACATCGTCCTCCCCTTGTTGATACATTTCTCCCATGTTTCCATCTTCTAGGCTAGGGTTTGTATTTCTTTGATTTTGCCTATCATTTCGGTATCGTTTTCGTGTTGTGACTTTCTCCCCCTAACTGAGCCCACGTTTCAGGATTAGCTTTTTTATGTATTAATGGTTGAGATACCCTTTTTGATCTTCTGGGTGGAGTTATTCCTACTCTCGTCCTCATGTCACTCCTTATCTATGCATCATTATATTTATTTATTTCAGAATTTCTAAATAGGCCACAATGTCATAACAATGGTGCTTTGATACCACTTGTAACATGTTCTCACATACACCATAAACAAAAAATTATACACAACAATTACATGTCCATCTTGAATCCGACAATAAACATGGTAACATAGTAGTGATATTTTATAGTTTATTTTATGGAGTCGAAGGGTTTTAATAGTTTAGAGTCTATTATAATCTATCCTCACTCCCATTCATATTGTTAACATATAATTGGGTGGTATGAAAACATTGTTAATGTTTAGTGGCAAGTGTTTTTATGGTTAATATTTCTCTGATCCTAAAGTTAATATAGGGGTTCTCCCCACACCCTAGGCTATATGTTATGAAGTTTCACAATGGCTTGCAACATTACTTTGATGTGACTCGATACCTCGACTTCAAATGACACCTCGATTATAGAAGAAAGTGGATATGTCACCACCCCACACAAAAATGGAGATAAAGTTCGACTTATTAGGTAATTACCAGCCTCATAACCTCTCATCTTGTTTGTCATTTCACCGATCAGCAGTTGGGCTTTTAGCAGTCTACAACTTGGTTCTAGCATCTAGGGTCTCTTCCTCTTGGTAGTTTTCAGGTAAACTCCATCGCCCCTCATTCAATTTCCCTCCGATCTACTAGAACTTTGCACATCTGTTTCATGCATGATTATAATGATATATCTTGTTTCTCAAATGTATACCCTATTTATTCAAGGCCAAGGAAAGGAATCTACTCAATTACCAGGCCAGTCATATACTTCCCCTACATTGTCACAAATAATAGCCCCCTTTGTTGTTGTCTAACAAGGTGACTTGTTCTATATCAAGATTGTGATGAGTAGAGGCTCAATCCTTCCCTCTTCTAATGTAAGGAATCCCTAGCCTTCCTAAGCACAATTTTGTTTTATCTGCTAATTTCAAGGATTTATCCTACCATGAAAATAACCCCTTTGTACCCTCTTAGCTACTTGCAGGTTTTCTTCCCACTCGAATTCATTTTTAATAAAATTGTAGTTGGAAGTTCATGGTCATTGGGACTTTCTCTTACCCTAGTGTTTGCCCCTTCCAGGTTGGTTTTCGTTTCCCCTTTACTTGGGGATCCTCTTCAAATGTTTCCACTAACCCTTGTGGTTAAAATTAAAGTTTTGACAGTTTATGGTTCTCATTGGAAACCCTGAAGGGCTTCATATATTACGGCCTTATCAAAGGGAATTTGTTGGTTTCTGAGCATTTACAACCCATGATGAGGGTATTCGTTGTAATATTAACTGTTATATTGGAAATTTCGCTATTGTATATTTTTTATTAAGGACAATTTTTTTTACTTCTGTATGTAAATTAAATTTAATGTCTCTTGACCTATTGTGTGGAAGGAATATCATGTATTTGTCCTCGGCAACTTTCTCACTTAAATTTTAGTTGTAATTCGCACTATGACTTACTGTATTTCTAATTTGAGTAAAGGTAGTTACTTTCCAAACCATGTTGTAAGATTTTTTCCTCATATTATAAATGTGTGGATTGATTCTCATGGTTTAGTTAACTTTAATGTGTTTGTTTTTAAAGGAAGGCCAAGTTCAAACGACACTGGTTTTCTTTGTGGTTTGTCTACTCTATTATATTTATTTAAAATAAATAACGAGGGTATGCATAGACTTTATATTTGGCACAATACTCACACGACACATGTATTGTTGTTGCAATTAGAGTTTTTATGTATTATCTTTAATGTTGAACCTTCGAGCTTGAACTGTTATTATATTTTTTTGTATGCTTGTTCTATACATACCCAACAGTAATGGGTCTCAAAATATCCTTGGGCATTTTTTCAACCATGGGGTCCTTATGTTACTGTAGGCAAGTTATGGGCCACTATGGGATAAAAATCGAAGGTGAACAAGAACCCTAGTCTTACTTCTTAGAGCTAGTTCCTACTACCCATTTCCATAGGGTTTGTTGCACTATACAATATGGATTCACTAGCTACGTAATTTCCTTCCCTTTTGTTTTCTACAACTAAACAGTTCTCTTTCACTATGATTTATATAGTAAAATAATAACCTTAAATAGGTTTAGGAATAGCTATTTTATACTTTTCATGTTCAATCATACCTAATGCATATTTCTACTGAAAGGAATTGATAAAAAATTTCCCTATCAAATAAAAAAAATAGTTATTTCAAGACATAATTCATTTTAAGGAAACAAAGCCACATACAAACATAAATTCTAGAAGAAATACTCACACTTATCTAAACTAGCTTAATCTTTTTCGAGAAACTCAAAGGGGAAAGGTCACACCACCCTTACAACGATATCGAAAATCACGTCTAATTGCCCCTCTGAGATCCTTTCTTCCAGAGTGGTCAGATAAGCAGTGATTCTCTTGTCCATTCTCAGGTTTCAAGACCTCGTCCAACGCAGAATTTTACAGACTTAAGTCAGTTCAGGAGATTTCCACATGCTCTAGTCAAGCTCAAGAAATACTCCATGGTAGCATCATGTCCAACTTCATATGAGCGGGTAAATTGTCTTTCACCCACTCTCTTTAGGTGTTTTACCTTTTTCTAGGTAACCCTTCTTTTTACCACTGTGATTCTTTTAACGTCCAGGGAAAGAGAGAATTGTAGCTGTTACTAACCATCTCGAAGTTCAAGAATTCATTTTGGACCTTTTCATGAGTTTCCAAGATTCACCAAAACCTTTCATTCATTTAATAATAAAATAATTACTTAAATATCAAGATCCATTTAGGATTTTCAGCTAAGCCCTTACTTGTTTAAGTCTTATATAATAAAAGTAAGAAATGGTAAATGGAAAATATTCACAATAGGTGGGGGTGACAAGTCGAACTCAGACAAAGAGGTGTCGAGAATGCAACCATGAAGCAACAAATGAGGAAAAGGAGGAAAATATAAAACGGAGGGAAAAATAATGATTTATGGAACAAAGTCACCTACATTGATCTAGCTTCGGGAGCCAATTGAATGTTGAATATCTTAGAACCTTACCTTGGTTAGATTCTAAAATATTATTGAATGGCTCTTACTGAACTTCTGGCTAGAGGTCGTTACAAATCCACCCATTGTACTTAGTCTTAGTCTTTGAAATAAATTATTCCCCCAAACCACTTTTGAGAGGGGAGGGGTTTGGGTTGTTTGGTAGTGGATTTGAAGGCGGATTTGCTAGCCATGTGTTAGAGAAGATTTTAAAATATGATGTACTCCCTCTTCTTTCCAAATTTCAAGGTTCTTGATAGTGAATATGAGATCACTTAAGATCTCTTGATCTAAGATATCGACTATTTACTCAAAGTGTAAGATGAGTAAATATATTCAAACATTGAAATTCGTTGTGTTTAAGGGTTTGGGAAATGAGGATCTAGACCAATTCTGGTTCGTGGTAAGGGCTGTATGGGAAGCACAAGGAGTTATAGATGGCAATATAAAGAAAGAAACACTGGTTAGCGCCCTACAAGACCATGCATTGACATGGTATATTAATCACTCCAATAATAATCCAAATGTAGGAATCACAGATATCCAAGCAGCACTAAAGACAGAATTTAGCTAGACGAAGTCTGAAGCATAGTTGATCATTGCATTCAAAGAGATCACGATGGTACGAGGTGAGACTCCTTCAGAATTGGATTAGAGGCTAAAATGTATGGTTCGCGAAGCTAATCTGAATCTGACGGATGGACAAAATCATGAATGGTTTGTGGCATCACTAACACCACACCTAACAAGTGCACTATCAAAACAGAACTTAACGACTCAGGAAGAGGACTTAGAGATCCCGATGAGGTTGCATGAGACCCCCATGTAGGATCCTAACTTGGGAGTTCAACAGAACCACGTGGAGCTAAAGAATTTATGCCTTGAGATGCATAGTATAAAACAGGACAGGACAACTCGAATAGAAGTGCACGAAGAGGTATGGTGCGTAAAATTCAAGGCTCAGGGCATGACAAGGACCACTACCCAATTTCACAAATTACGTTGCAGGAGGAGGACCGATGCCCTTAAGACCAGAATTGCAAGCAGGACCTAGCGCGACACCTTCTTTTTCGTGCTTGATTTGTCGAATAATAGGAAAACATGCCATAGATAATTGTTACTTGTTACAGAAGTATACGCAAAATTCGCAACAATTGTTCTACAACTTTTGTAGGTGGGTAGGACACGATGAGTGCACTTGTAGAAGCTATGAGTTAATGATGGATAAAACTCCCACCTAAAGAGTTCACGCCAAAACGTGGCCCCTTGATCAAAATGCAGGGAATGGAATGAATAGGATTTCAGGGGCATGAACGAGGCCGAAGTGGAGGAGGACTTGGAAGAGGTCACAGACAGTTGATATGCTACAATTGTGAAAGGCCAGGACATTATGCCCACGATTGCACCAATCCAACGTGCCCGCCGTGTTTGTATTTCCACTTGTTTGTGCTGGGTTGTGTTATATTCTTTCCACGACTAACCTTTGGACCCTATATTAGGTTGGGCAAACCTACCTATGGTTTTTGGTCCATGGTTTTGGACGCGATGGTTTTCGGTCCATGGTATTGGATGCTT
>APFE031479223.1:0-10800 GCA_000404065.3 Pinus taeda
CTTTTGACCAATGGAAAATTCATTGTAAGCAGGGATGTCATTTTTGATGAAACTGAGAGAAAAAGTGCTGAAGAAATTGAAAATCTTCTTCACAAGTTAGAAACTAAAGGAAGTAAAAGAAATGAAAAAAATCAAAGTCAACCAACTTCACCAAATTGGTATGAACTTGATTTTCCTTCCTCTGAAGATGAGTCATCCAGTCCAACTACATCAACAACATCATCTGGGTCTTCAAGCAGTTCATCCGCATCTCCAAGCAGCAGCAGTTCTTCTGACAGTGATTCTCCACATTCTTCACCTGAACGACGAACATCAGTTTATATTAATCCTCTTTACAATGATGGGTACTTTACAGAAGCACAAACAAGTGAGCACCAACTTCCAAAATGGGCAATTCAACTTTTGAAAGATGTCAAGCCTGATGAATAGAATAAAACTGGCACCGGAAGGGCACATAGAAGTGAAGGAAATTTTGCCTTGATAGCAAATGATTTTACTGAACCTTCCACATCCACAGAGGCAGTAAAATATAAAGAATGGCAACAGGCTATGGTTGAAGAATATCAAGCAGTAATTGATAACAACACTTGGAAACTTGTTGATTGTCCAGCAAATGTTAATCCCATAGGTTGTAAATGGGTTTACATAATTAAGTATAATCAGAAAGGTGAACTTGAAAAGTATAAAGCACGACTTGTCGCAAAGGGTTTTGCGCAGCAGGAAGGCATTGATTATGAGGAAACTTTTGCTCCTACAGCAAAATGGAACACCATCCGATTAACACTTGCATTGGCTGCTCAAAAAGGATGGAAAGTTCATCAAATGGATGTGAAAAGTGCTTTTCTCAATGGAGATTTACAGGAGGAAGTATATATGACCCAACCATCAGGTTTTGAAGTTGATGGAAAAGAACATAAAGTCTGCAAATTGATCAAGGCTTTATATGGATTAAAACAAGCTCCCCGAGCTTGGTATGCAAAGATGGATGAATACCTTAAGAAAGTTGGTTTTCAACGAAGTGAATCTGATGATACTTTGTATGTGCGAAAACAGGGAAAATATATGGTAATTCTTGTTATGTATGTAGATGATTTGATCATTACTAGCAACCATGATGATCATATTGCACAGGTAAAAAAGGAGTTACATGCAGGTTTTAAGATGACAGATTTGGGATTACTTCACTACTATCTTGGAGTTGAAGTCTTCCAACGTCCAGATCATATTTTCATTTCTCAGAGTAAGTATGCAGCAGAGGTTCTTCAGCGATTTGGCATGCAAGATTGCAAGCCCGTTCTCACCCCCATGGAGCAAAACTTGAATCTTTCAAAATTTGAAGGGGGGGAAAGGCTGACAGTACAGCTTACAGACAGTTGATTAGCAGCTTGATTTATTTGACAAATACTCGTCCTGATCTATCTTATGCAGTCAGTATTCTTTCACATTTTATGCAGGAACCACGAGGCAACCGCTAGAATGCAGCCAAAAGAGTTCTTCGATATATCCAAGGAACAAAAGATTTTGGTCTTCTTTACACAAAGACTAAAAATTTTGTACATGGTGGATATTCTGATGCTGACTTTGCTGGGAGTATTGATGATCGAGCATCAACATCAGGTTATTTAATGAATATGGGGTCAACAGCAGTATCTTGGAGTTGTAAGAAACAAGCTACAATGACCACTTCTTCAGCAGAAGCAGAGTACATTTCAGCATGGGAAGCAGCATGTGAAATTGTTTGTTTGCGTCGAATTCTGCAGGATTTGGGCATTTCTCAGGCAGAAGCTACATCATTATTCATCGACAGCCAGTCAGCCATCAAACTTGCCAAGAACCCAATTTTTCATTCAAAGACAAAGCATGTGGACACCAAGTATCATCATATCAGATCTTCATTGCCAAAGATCCTCAGCCAGTTTATTCCCTTTCTGAAGATAGATCTCCGACATTTTCCGAAACCGCTGGCAGAAAAAATTTACTAAATTCAGGATGACTGGTATCTGTTTAATGTAACTTTGGATCATAGGGGGGAATGTTAGATGATCCAAAAATAATTTATTATCATAAGTTATAAAATTGAAATAAAATAATTATTAATTTAAGAAATCAAATTAATAATTATTATTCTAGAATGATTAATTATTTTAGAGAGAATTAGAATTAGTATATTGCTGTAACAAGATATGACTCTCCAAATGTGTCGTATCTTAGGCTCTATTTTAGGATATTAGTTAGCTAATTGGTTTGAATAGCATTTAATGTAAATGGGCACTTGTTATTTAATAAGTGATCCATAATTAGAGGTAGTTAGGACATGGAGCTTATAAATAGCTCATTGCAAGAGTGTTTGTGTTGTTCGGGTGTAAACACTTGCAAAATCAATTATGTAATTATTTTTTTCTGATTAATAAAATTATGTGTCTGAGGACACTTCTGCCATTAGAAATTCTTAGGCTAAGTGTTAATGTTAGTGGATGCTTTTAGCATTTTAACATAACTAAGTGTTCATTTTAAAATTACATATTTCAATTTATCTATATAAGAAATAAAAGACATAGTTCAAAATTGTGATATATGCTAAGATAAAAATAAATAAATAAATAAAAAACAATATTATTTTAAAAAATCACATATTTGAAATTTGCAAAATTGGATCTATGATTGTGTAGTTTCAATGGCAATGTATTTGTGTTAAAGATAATGCGAGAATGGAGATATTCAAAGGAATACAAGTCAGATGTGTATTCATGATATAGATCAAGAAAAATGTAAATTCATTTTAACTTTGGATCTATTATTCCATGAGAGGCATGAAATCGCTTAAGTACAAACATTTTTCTCAAATTTTGGATTCTAAAAATATGTTTGCATCTCGACAAATATCATCCCTATCAGAACATGATAAATCTAGAGTTGATTTAAGATGTACATACACTAATTCTTTGTGTGCGTGTGTGTGTGTGTGTACATGTATTTAATAACTCAATGTTGAGTATGGAAGGAACTATATACATAAGTTATGGTGAGGGGAAATATTGAGAAAATCATGTAAGACATCAATATAATTGTATTCATGTCTGTCTCAATATTTCCCCCCACCCGTTATTCACGTTTTCCCTATATTTCTCCTCACCCCCACCATCATATATTCATGTTTTGGTTAGGGGGATTATAGGAGGATGGGGTGGGCTGGGCGAGAATATTGGAAAAAATATGAATAGAAAGGTGGGTGGGGACAAGGGGGTGAATTACTTAGAAAAACATGCAAAACAAAAATAGAATTCTATTATTTTTCCATTATTTTTCCTCACCCCTACCATCATATATTCATGTTTTGGTTTGGGGGTTTATAGGAGGATGGGGCGGGCTGGGCGAGAATATTGGAAAAAATATGAATAGAAAGGTGGGTGGGGACAAGGGGGTGAATTACTTAGAAAAACATGCAAAACAAAAATAGAATTCTATTCATATTTTTTCAATATTTCCCTCCATGCCAACCTGAGTATATCCATGTTTTTGGATAGTTGTTGGGGGAAATGTTGGTCCAAATATGAATTATTTCTACTCGTATTTTTCCCAATATTACCCCACCACCCCACCCCACCCCAAAAAATAGATATATGAGGGTGCAAGAGGGGGGGAATATTTGAAAAAACATGAATATGAGGAAATATTTGGCAAACCATGAATTGAAAAATATACTCATGTTTTTCCCAATATTCCCCCTCACTCCCACCTCAAAATATGAATATATGAGGGTGGGGATGGGGTGAAATATTGGGACAAACATGAATAGGGTGGGGGTGAAAGGAAATATTAGGAAAAACATGAATAGGGTGGGGGTGAAGGGAAATATTAGGAAAAACATGAATAGAAATATTTGAGGTTAGGTGTGGGGGTTGGGGGAAACATTGAGGGTGAGGGTGAGGGTGAGGGTGGGGATGGGGAATAATAATAGGAAAAACATGAATAGAATTGGGGGTGGGGGAAATAATAGGAAAAAAATGATAGAATTGGGGGTGGGGGGAACATTGAGAAAAAACATGAATAGAACCATTTGAGTGTGGGGCTAGGGGTGGGGGGAAATATTGCAAAACATTGAGGGCAGGGGTAGGGGGAACATTAGGGAAAACATGAATAGAATTCTATTCGGTTTTCCCAATGTTTTCCATCACCTCCACCCTAATACTTCTATTCATCGTATTCCCAACGTTCCCCCACACCTAGACCTCATGCAGGTGTGGGTGGGGAGAAAAATTGGGAAAAGCATTAATAGAATTATGAGGGTAAGGGTGGAGAGAAATAATGGGAAAAACATGAATAGCGTAGGTGTGAAGGCAAATATTGGGAAAAAAATGAAGAGATATATCAAAGGGTGGGGATAGGTAGAAACATTGGGGAAAAGATGAATAGGATCATTTGAGTGTGGGGTTAGGGGGAAACATTAGGAAAAAAATGAATATAATTCTATTCATGTTTTGTCCAATGTTTTTCCCCACCCCTACCTTAATAATTCTATTCATATTTCTCTCAATGTTTCCCCCCACCTCGACCCTATGAGGGTGGGGGTAAGGAGAAACATTTGGAAAAACATGAATAGAATTATGTGGCTCCACCATCACCCTATTGTATGGTTTCATGAGGGTTGGGGAAAGTACATACATTGGGTAAAACATGAATAGGGGTCGGAGGGAACATTGGGAAAAACATGAATAGAATTGGGGTGGGGGGGGAACATCAGGGAAAAATGTGAATATAATTTTATTCATGTTTTTCCCAATGTTTATCCCAATCCCCACCTTCATGAAGAGTGACATGATGGTGGGGGTGCAGGTGGGGGGAAACATTTGGGAAAATAATGAATACGGATGGGGGGGAGTATTGGGAAAAGCATGATTAGAGTTATGAAAGTGGGGATTGTTGAATTTTCTAGGCGTAATAGAGACTAGCACAATAAGTTTGAAAAACTAATGATTACTTTTGATGTTCATTATAGAAATTTTGAGGTCTAAAATGAGCCTCCTAAGGAATATTATAAAATAATAGTGGAAATAATAAAATAATATTATATTACATCATTAAATTTTAGAGGGAAAAATAAAAAACAAATTTTTCAACTTATCTCCCTAAAAGTTTACTCAAATTTTGAGTGAGAGAATTCATTGAATGAAAAATTTAATCCCTCATACAAGGAGTACCCACATTACAAACTTTTGATGAACTTTGCTACATGAAAAATGAGAAATACAAGAAAAACGTGATTGCAACCATTTTTTTCATTTATTTTTCATTTTTCGTGTAGGATGGTCCATCAAAAGTTTGTAACATGGATAATCGTTGGATGAGGGATCAAATATCGCATCGAATGAATGCTCCCATGAGAAGTTTGCGTAAAATCAGAGGGAGATAAGTTGAACATACGAGTCCATGAATCAGATCCATCCAGGGCACGGGAGTACCCTTGTCCTTGAATCACAGATAGGGTGGGCTATATTTGTAGCTGAAGATTACAAAGAGTAACGATACAAATGGTCCTACCTCCACCTTGACGGTGTGATCCTAGTGATCCATCTACCCATTCGCACCTTCAGTTGATCCGCGCAACGCCCTCAGTCATAGTCATCCCATAGCTGGGGGGCATTTCACCAATCCGACGATGTCCGATTACTTTGTTCCAGGAGGGATATACAGCCTTTTCTAACCATAACCCCGTCCAACACTATCGTGGTAGCTGAATCATCCTGTTGTATCCAACATCTATGGGCTCTGAGAGATAACAAAACTCTATGCAGCAAAACAACCCTATCTATTCCCATCAAAATGGTTCCTTAGATGAATCCCATTCGGGATACTAGATCCGCCATTGACCCTATGTTTCAGCATTCTTGCAGCCTCGTGAGTTGTTTGCGGGATAGAAATTGTCGACGGCACACCAAACCCCATTATTGAGTAGCGAAACCCTATCTCTGTTTTCCATTTTTCTTTATCCAATTCTATTCATATTTATATGACAAAGTTTGACAATTTATATTTTCCTAAAAAAAACAAAATCTTGTAATTAAGTTACTAAGTAGTAACTTTGGTAGGAATAATTCAAATCATATTTACATTATGTGCATATACAACTAAATGGATGTCTCATTCATATAGATATGAATTACAACTTGTTTAATACAATGCACAATTACAATTACATATTGTTGATTAATTTGGCATGTCACTTAACATGATGCTAGACTCTTTCCTAGTTAGGGACTAATAATGTGAAAATTGTGAGCAATTTTTCTTGGTTTTGTTTAGGCCTAAGCATTCAACCATTGACCATATCATAATTTTTCGTTGTTTTTTAAAAGAGATGAAGAAACAATATTTATCAATGTTTCTATGGTTTTCCCAAAAATGATCATACATTGTCTAATAACTTTGAAAAAATAATGGAGAAAGTAGGAATTGAAGTAGAGTGGAGAAATGCTACTTTATAATTATATGAAAAGTTCAATGTAAAATAATAAATCATAAAATTAGGACAAGTCAAAATTAAGAGTAGAATAGAAATGAAATAAGAATGTATCTTCTATTTGACTCCAATAGAAGAGATGGATTAAAATGTCTCTGAGCCATTTTGTTTTTGTGTGTAGATGTAATTTGTTGTAGCTAAAGTAGTCTAATTCAAACTCTTTTTGTCATCTTGATCGTTGCACTTCTTTGTCATGAACAATGTTTAAAAACAAAGTCAAGTTGAAACAAGAAAAGACTAGGAAAGTAACTAAATAAATATTTATTACTATGAAATGTTTGTATTACAAGGCAAACATACAGAAACTTGGAGATCCATGTGTTCTGGAAGGATATCAACAAATTTAACAAAACTAGACAAACAATTATATTAACGAACTTGTTTCTAAACTTCATAATTCACTTTCTCCTCTTTGTTTCATTATCTTTATCAAAAAAAATCTTTTTTTTCCTTTCCTTATTTATCTATAATGATTTTTCATAAGTATTATTTAATAATTTATTTATCCTAGATAAAAATTATATTATTCATTCAATATATTGGATGTTTTGAAAAACTATCACATAGTTAAAATTCTAACACAATTTAAACATTATAAAATAATTAATTTCTTTAAATTTACTAGAGAATGAAATAAAAATAAATAAATAAAAATTATTGTAACCACTACTAAGTTTGCACATTTACACTCTTACTTCTACATGCTAACACATTAAAGACAACATCCCAGTAAGTATATTTATTTCCATGGATTTTAATTCTAGTCTGTTTTACTAAGAAGTTTAACAATGAAAAATCATTGAACAAATATTTAAAAAACATGGCATGAATATCGCAACTACATGCAGGAATTATGGAAAGAAAAAAAAATTGAGTTATCTACATTGCAAAAAGGCTGCAATAAGTCCTTCAAAGTTATGGTCCAGTTAAATGTTTGAAAAATATATTTTTCAATAATATTGAAAAATAAATATTTGTTTTCAAGTTAAACATTATAATTTAAAGTGGTCAATGGTGATCAAAATGCAAATCTATAGTCCTGCCTTGAAAGAGATTAATAAGTGGTTATTTTAATTTATTATTATTATTTTATTTTAAAATATTTTTATAAATTTTCCTTCAGATTCCCTTCCTCTTTAGAGCGAGAGACATTTTTTTTTTTTGTAAATTGGGAGTTACTATTCACATTTAAAGCAGAAAAATATAGTTACAAAAAGGCCATCAAGGCAGTTGTCCAAAGACCAACAAAATGTGAGATCAATCCCACCCCAGGGAAAAGGAAACAAGGGAAGAGAAGTTGGGTGGGGAGACCGATAGCAAGGGAAAAATTCCAATTGTGATCACTTAGGCTCAACACAACAAAGACCCTAATGAGCAGGCCAAAACAAGATAGAAACTGAAAATTACAAACCCGGAGGAGCCGGCATATCATCATCATCATTGAAAAAGTCATCAATATTAATCGGTCGTTCAGGCATACCATTGGCTCCGGGGTGATATCCCTGAAGTGACGAACAACATTTATGACTTGAATCTCTGCCATGGTAATAGGGTGACGAGAGGGGTTCTCCCACTAGGTAGCATGGCTATGGCAAATAGGAGGGGGAGGATGCCTATGACGAGGGGTCATGACAGTGTGCTTAAGCTCAAAGGGAACGGGGGCAATTTGCAAACTAAGCGCCTGAATGGGAAGGTTGCAGGACTTGCGCCGAGAGGTTCTGTAGGAGAACAGGGCTTGGAAGAGGGAGGTCAGACGGTAGTGAAACTCAGTAGCGAAATGAGGAAAAAGAGTCGGGTGGGGGGTATTTATGGATAAATGTGAGCGCGAGCTAGCAGCGGGTGGGAAGCGAAGATGCATGATGATTGACTTAATGAGATTAGGTGGAGAATAATTACAGGGTAGGGGAACAAGCCAAGGAGATCTGGTCCAAGGATCGACCTATGCTCGGAGAACATGATAAATCTTCAAATGAGTGCTATGTCATAATGGATAGGCTAATTGGGCAGTTGCGATATGACAACTACCTTGTGCAGGTCATTGATATTGATTATGGTACACTCTCTCTTGATTTTGGGTGATTCGAAAGAATTCCACTCCTGAGACACGAGCCAATCCTGGGTTGTTACCCCCTGGTTGGCCAGGTAGTTGGCCATGCTGTTGGTCTTTCATTTGACCACTTGAAACAAAACCCCCTTTGCTTCTTTTATGTTGTCATTAATTCGCTAAAGAATACAGTTGAGACGCAATCTAGCAGAGACTTTAGCCAAGCTTCGACCCTGCTGTAGTTTTTGACAAGCTTGGGTAGCAACATTGGAGTCTCCCTCGACCAGAAGGGGCCAATACTTTTTTTGCTTAGCAATGACAAGACTCCTGTCCAGAACTTGGAGCTCAGCTACATTGTTGGTGGTATGGCCTAAATTACCATAGTAAATCCACAGGATGGATCCCATAGAATTGTGAAAAACACCTCCAAATCCTGCTAAGCCAGGGTTGTTTTTAGACACCCCATCATAATTCAGCTTGAGGAAAGGTTTTTCAAGAGGATGCTAGATAGTCAAATATCAGGGATTGATCGAAACAAACTGGGAAGAAGAAGCATTGTCGGTGATGGGAAGATCAAGAAGATTAAGGATCCTACATTCATCTACAATTGGAGGGTGGGGGGAGTCCAGAAGCTTAGAAATGGAAGTACATTCTCGCATCGTTGTCTTGATGTTGTGAATGATCTGCTCCTCCTTAGAGGCTGCATTCCTAAAATTTCGAGAATTGCACTCCTTCTAGAGAGCCCAACAAATAATTCCCAGAAGAAGGTTCCAAGCCAGATTGGTAACAGGTTGGCTAGAGAAGGTTGGGCGCCAATTTTCTAGGGTATTATGAATGGAATCAAGGGAGCGTCCAAAGGTCTCAAAGACTAGCAAGAAACATGACCAAATGATGGAAGCAAAAGGGCAGGTGTTGAGGAGGTGGTTGGTCGTTTCAAAGTCAGAGAGGCAAAGACTACAAACAAAGGGGCCATTGAAACCTTTCTTCTGAAGATTCTTCCAAGTTAGAATTTTCTTGTGTGTGATCAGCCAAAGAAAGAGACTGATCTTCAGCCAATGCTTCCTACTCAAGAGTTTTTTCCATTTGTTGTCCGCTTGAGTAGAGGTCGGATTTTTCAAAAGGTTGTAAGCTTCTTTGATTTTGAAAGTTCCTTCCAGTTTGGAGCCCCATCTCAAAATGTCTGGACCATCCATCCTTTGAATCTGCCTGTTGATGAGCTCCTTCTTAAGGGAGTTTATAGGCTAATGGAGATGGATTGGAAGATAGTCTATGAGGTTCTTCTAGTCCCTCCAATTAGAAGTTTCAGTATTTTTCCAATAATCTTTTAATTTTCTTTTATTTTGCTTATCTAGGTATTCTTTAACAGGCCTATAAATCTCTTTTTCCAGGCTAGGGCATTGCTCCCACACATCCTCCTAGAATAAGCATGCTGACCATCACCAATCTCCCAAAAACTATGCTTTTGAATCAGCAATCTGTTTTCCCAGGCCTTATTCCACATTCGAGACCCTTTAAGATTGCCTGAGAGCCATAAGAGAGAGGCCCCCATAGCATGGCCCAATTGGTGGTAGGATTTGTAAGCCATTGCCACCAAATCTTAGCACCCATGGCCCTACCAAGGAGATCAGGGTCTCTAAGGCCAAGACCACCATCATGCTTGGGAGAGCACACTTTGTCCCAGGCCACCACCACTTTCCATTGATGTCTTTGCCTATCCAAAGGAAGTCCCTTTGGATGGTTCTGATCTAGCTTGAGATAGACCTTGGAGCCGCAATAGCCGAGAAAAGGTAAAGGGGCATGGCTTGAAGGACAGAACGGACAAGGATTAATATTCCCGCTAGATTGAGTGCCCTGAAAGTCCAATTAGAAATTTTCTTATTGAGCTTGGAGATAAGAGGTTCCCAGTTCGAACAAGCTAGAGGTTTATCAGTGAGGGGAACACCCTGATATTTAGAAGGAAAGAGACTTTTTTGGAAACCCAGGATTCGAGCAATATGAATTTGAATATCTATTGGGGTGTTGAGGAAGAAGATTTTCTATTTAGCCTTATTCACATCTAGACCAGAGGTAAGGGAGAAGTCGTTTAGGATTCTTTTGAAAGCAAGGGCTTCCTTAACCAAGGGGCATCCCATGAGCAAGGTATCAGCCATGAATTTTTGGTAGGTTGAGGGTGGGAGCAGGGGATATAGCTGGAGACCTGAGATGAGACTGTTGGCCGAGGCTGTCGAGATAGATCTTC
>APFE031479230.1:19976-42218 GCA_000404065.3 Pinus taeda
CCTGTACTAACCCCATACTTGAACACAATCTCTGCAACCAAACAGCTTCCTTGCTTGCATGAGTGGCTACCATGTATTATGCCTCTGTAGTTGATAGTGCCACTACAGATTGTTTCTTACTCATCCAACTGATTACACCTCCAAATAGGTTAAACATATACCCACTTGTAGATCTTCTCTGATCCAAATCTCCAGCCTAGTTTGCATCAACAAAGCCATGAATATCCAATACTCTATCCAATCTTGGTCTTCCTTGGTAGCACTGACCATAATCACTAGTGCCACGCAAATACTTGAAAACCCGCTTCATTGTTGTCCAATGCTCCTTTCCTGGCTTTGACATAAACCTGCTCAATACTCCCACTACATGTGCAATGTTTGGTCTAGTACAGACCATTGCATACATCAAGTTACCGACTGTACTTGCATATGGAACACGGGACATGTCCTCTTCCTCTTCTTGTGTCTTGGGACACTGTTCAGCAGATAACGTCATGCCTACAGGAATAGGAACCTTCACCGGTTTACTATCTTGCATATTAAACCTCTGCAGTATTGTCTTGACATACTTCCTCTGGTTTAACCAGAGCTTCCTCTTTGCCCGATCTCTTTTATTTTCCATGCCCAAAATATAGTTTGCAGCACCAAGATCTTTCATGTCGAATTTGGAGGACAATTGGGTCTTCAAATCCTGGATAATTTCTTTGTCATTTACAACCAACAACATATCATCCACATACAAGACCAGATAAATAACATGGTCACCAATTAATTTAAAATACACACAATGATCTGCTTTGCTTCTGGTGAAGCCAAGTCCCCATATAAATGTATCAAATTTCTATACCACATCCTTGGTGACTGTTTTAACCCATACAGAGACTTCTTTAACTTGCAAACCAGTTCTTTCTTACCCTTCACTTCACCGCAAAGCCTTCAAGTTGCTTCATGTAGATTTCCTCTTCCAAATCCCCGTGAAGAAATGTTGTCTTCACATCAATCTATTCTACCTCAAAATCAAAAGCAGCAGCAACAGATAAAAGTAATCTAATAGAAGTTATCTTGGCAACAGGAGAAAAAATATCACCAAAATCAATTCCCGACACCTGGGAATAACCTTTTGCTACCACCGAGCTTTGTATTTCTCCACCTTCCCTTCTGCATTTGTCTTCTTCTAGAACACCCATTCGCTGCCAATGGGTTCCTTCTAGCTGGCAACTCCACCAGATCCCAAACCTCATTTTTGTGCAAAGATGCCATTTCATCAACCATGGCCTCTTTCCAGAGTTTTCCATCCTCTGAATCCACTGCTTCCTTCACAGTTCTGGGATATCAGTAACAGACAGAGCAAAGTTTGAACAGAAAGCAGATGGACTATACCTTTCTGGCTGCCTTCTTTCTCGAGGTTTGGATCTTCTTCACAGCCGGGCAGTTATATGGCTCTTCATCTTCTGATTCCCCCTCTGCTACAGAGTCTAATTCTTCCTCCTTTAGTTCAAACTCTATCTTCACAGGTTCCTTTGGTTGGACTTCATGTTTAATAACATCTTTCACCTCTCTGAAACACCACATCGCGGCTGTACACAACCTTCCGTGTGATTGGGTTCCAAAGTTTATAACCCTTTAAACCATCCTTATACCCAATAAAGATGCTCTTTTCAGATTTACTATCCAACTTGGTTCGGTTCTCCTTTGGAACATGTACATATGCATCACATCCAAATACCCTCAGATGTGAAAGAGAGGGTTTCTTACCAGTCCATACTTCTGTGGATCTTATCCTCCAACGCTAATGAAGGTGACCTGTTGACCAGGTAACATGCAGTATCTACCACCTCTGCCTAGAATTCCTGTCCTAACCCGACACCACTGAGCATGCTTCTTGCCCTTTCCGTCAATGTCTTGTTCATTCTTTCTGCAACTCCATTTTGCTGAGGTGTATATGGAGTAGTCTTCTGTCATGCTATACCACACTTCTTACAGAATTCTTCAAATTCCTTGCTGCAAAATTCTCCACCATTATCTGTCCTCAACACCTTTATTCTTTGTCTGATTTTCCACCAGAGCCTTAAATTCTTTAAACTTATCAAAGACTTCAGATTTCTTCTTAAGTAAATATATCCATGTATTCCTTGAGAAGTCATCTATAAATGATACATAGTACACAGACTTACCCAGTGATGGAACTTTCACAGGTCCAAACACATCACTGTGCACAAGCTCTAATATTTGTTTCGTCCTCTTACCACCAAAGGGGAAATTCACCCGATTCTGCTTCCCATATAGACAATTTTCACAGAAATCAAAATCCATAGAGCTATTGCTCATACCTTCTACCATACCTTTACCATGAAGTATTCGAAGGCCCTTATCTCCAATATGTCCAAGCCTTTGATGCCACAACATGGTCTTCTCTGCAAAGACCACTAGATTTTCTGCTCCATTTTTCGGAACCATAGAACTATTGCACCCGTTAACAACAATGCTACCTTGCAGCTTGTACAGAGTTCCAATCTGAACTCCCCGCATCAATACCAGTGATCCTCGAACCATCTTGCAGGTATCCTTCTCGAACACTGTCTTTACACCTGCATCATCCAATTTTCTTACAGAAATCAGATTTCTGGCCAACACGGGAATATGCAGAACACCCGGAAGGGTTCTAACCCTTCCACCTTGCAACTTCAACTTTACTTTTCCGCGACTAATGATTCTAGCCTTCCTATCATCTCCTAAGAAGACATCACCACCATCATATTTCTGATACTTGCAGAACCACTCTTTATGGGGAGTGAAGTGAAATGATGCACCTGAGTCAATCAACCATGCCTCATGATCTACATGTGTACTTGAAGAAGCCAAGTACACATCCCCACCTTCATCTGAGGTGGTTTTCGCCTCTGCAGAGGGAGCAACATCAGATCCCTTTCCTTTATCAGGAGCTTTAGATTTACACTCCCTTCTGAAGTGCCCTTCCTTTCCGCATTTCCAGCACACCACCTTTGTAGGTTTTCCTGGAGATTTAGATCTCCCTCTAGATTTAGATCTCCCACTCGATGACTTATTTTTGTTTTTGTTTTGGGACCGTCATCGTACAGACAAGGCATCACGATTCAGGTTGTCCATATTTTTCCGTCTCATCTCCTCCGTTAGCAAGGATGAGACTATTTCATCAAACTGCAAAGCAGTTGCATTGCTACCTATTGCAATAACCAGACTATCCCATGACTCTGGTAGAGAACACAACAAACTAATGCACTTATCTTCATCTGAAATTTTAATATCAACAGATAATAACTGACTTACCACAGTATTAAACGCATTTAGATGCTCTGTCACCGAGTCTCCATATTTCACCCTCAGGTTATACGGCTTTTTCCGCAGGAATAGTTTATTCACCAGAGACTTAGATTGGTACAAAGTCCCTAGCTTGTCCCATAAAGCCTTCGCCGTAGCTTCCCTTGATACATTCAACAATACTGTATCTGAGACACACAATCGTATTGTGCTCTTCGCCTTCCGATCCAACTTCTTCCATTCTTCATTGGTCACTCTCGTTGGTTCAGTACCCGGATCTACCGCGATCCACTGATCTTTATCCACCAACAAATCCTCCATCTTGAGTTTCCACAACTCAAAACTCTGACCATTGAACTTCTCAATCTCTATCTTTCCGCTGCTCGCCATCTTCTTTCACCACCAGAATCGATCTCGCAGATCTCCCACTGAACAGGGTCTACCACAGGCCCGAGCGAAACCCTCAGCAACAAAGGCGTCCCCTTGAAGCCAAAACAGCTCTGATACCAAATGTAGGTTTTAACCCCGTACAGAAATTACCTGCATACGAATTCTAAATCACAGGAAAAATAAAAATGTGAGAGCATAACACATAAAACACATATACACAGAGATTTCCCACTGGATCTCAAAACAGAGACTACCAGCTTGATTTTTCATTATATTCCTTTCAATGTTACAATACATATTTATACATGCCGAAGCATCCAATACCATGGACCGAAAACCATCGCGTTCAAAACCATGGACCGGAAAACCATAGGTAGGTTCGCCCAACCTAATATAGGGTCCAAAAAAAAATTTCTTGGGGTGCTGCCCCGAACCCCATAAAGGGGGGCTATCCGCCCCCCTCTCACCCCCCCGCTGCACAATCGGCGCAACGAAGGGGGGGCTCCACCCCCCCTCTAACCCCCCGGTTCACTACGTAGGTTAGTCATGGAAAGAATATAACACAACCCAACACGCAAGCTGATTAGTAATAATATTAAATTCATTGAAGTGTTCAGCAACTGAAGCACTCTCCTTCATCTTGAGATTGTAAAACTTCTTCATCAAGAACACTTTGTTTGATTTCGTGTTCATATCATATAGATCATGGAGTTTATTACATAATCCTTTTTCTGTCTTTTTCTACGGACACATTGAAATACACATTATTTGCTAGATATTGGCAAATTGTTGCAATCACCTTTATATCTATCTTATTCCACTCTTCATTCGTCATCGATGAAGGTTTCTTTGTTGTTTCCTCAATTGGAAAATATTGATCCTTCAAAATCAGTATATTCTCCATCTATGATTTCCATGAGGAAAAATTATCCTTGCTCAACTTCTCTGTATCTGTAACTACTATCTCCATTGTCAATAAAAGTCACGCCCACAAAAACCAAAGCAGTACTTTTTAATTATTACTCCAATTTCAAATAAAAATGAAAAATAATCTGGCTTTTTACTTCTTCCCAAATAAAGATATCACCCTTTTTTTCTTCTTCTTTAAAAATCCAAACACGTAAGTTTCCACAAAAACATATATAACTATATATAATTTTCACCACAATAAACCACTCCAAACATATATGTTTCAACATATGTTCCTATATAAATGTTTCACCATAGTAAAACACTCAAAACAAATTATGATGAAACAAATCCATTCCTGAATTTTACGTACTACTGCAACGCATCCTCCCCAAAGCAGGTCAAGGACAATGGTGGCACCAAGCAGAGAACCTGTCGAGGCTAGAGAAGATAGAAAACATAAATGTTGGTAGTGGCGTTGAAATTAGAAACTCCTCTTTCTCCATGCTGGAGATCGATAACAAGCCACCTGCTTTTGTTTTGAGGAGCCACCACTCTTCCCTGGCAAACAATTTTCCACTCATAGCTAGCAATGCACCAGGGACAAAACGCTCGACGTTTTTACTGCAACATTAGCTCGAGGGACAAAATGCTATGTTCTTCAAAAAGATTATCTATCTGAGCAGCCGCTAATTTTAACTCATTTGTGGAAGCGTACTGGATGGGAAGAGTGGGCTTTTCTACGGTGGGTGATGGTGGATGATTGGAGTCTACACAGGCAGATAAAAATCAAACTTTGAATTAAAAGAAGGAGTTGCAGCTCACAGGTGTGTACATCACCTCGAGACTGCACCCAAACAAGGAGGAGACTCTCTCTCTCATTTACTCACACTTCATACACGAATGAATATTACATATTAAATAAATGACTGAAAAATAGGTAGTTGTAAACAACCTCCTAAATTCTAGGAACTACTCCTAAACTAAGAAGATGTGTTACAACCACATAACCATTTATCCATTATTTCTAACTCCCCCCCTTAATGGAGAATCGATTATTCTGCACATCTAACATCCCTCTAAATAACTCAAACTTTACTCGCCTTTGAGGCTTAGTAAAGATATCAGCTAAATTATCACAAGTATTACAATAATCCACACAGATTTCCTTAGACTGTATCTTTTCTCGTACAAATGGAAACTGAGTATCAATGTGTTTAGTATTCTTATGGAAAACTAGATTGTATGCAAGCTTTATTGTGCTCTGGTTGTCAGTTTTGATGTTGGTTGCTTCTCTTTGTCCTTCGCCTGCATCGTTGAGTAATCTCCTCAACCAGATGGCTTCGCATGTAGCTTCACACAATGCCTGGTACTCGGCTTCGCATGATGATAATGCTACAGTGCTTTGCTTTCTACTACTGCACGAAATAACCCCGGATCCAATACAAAATGCATATCCTGTGATGGATCTACGATCATCCAGGTTGCCTGCCCAACTGAACACTCCAATCAACCACCACCAAGCAAGTTCGATCTGCTGCCAATGAAGAGATTAGGAACTTCACTGTGCCACCACTAGGCAAGTCCGATCTGTTGCCACCGAGCAGATCACAGACTTCACTGTGCCACAGTCGGGCAAAACCGATCTGCTACCACCGAACAGATCAACAAACAAGCTCCAACATGCCACCACCGGGCAAAGGCGATCTACTTCCACCGAACAGATCGAGGAGCTGCACTGCCACCACCGGGCAGGTTGGATCTGCTACCACAGAGTGGATCACGGAACCTCAATTCGCCACCACCAGGCAGATCCAATCTGCTACCTCCGAGCTGATTAAGGATCCTCAATTCGCCACCACCGGGAAAATCAAATCTGCTGCCACCAAGCAGAATCTCCACGTGCCACCACTGGGCAACTCTTGATCTGCAGCAAAAAATTGCAGATTTCCAAAGAGAAAGAGGTTGGCTCTATGGTGCTCTGAACAGCTACAAATCCACACCAATTGCGGAAAAGACAAATTCACGAAGTGCACTAAAATTGGCGCGCTTAACAGGCATGTTTCGGCGCCAATTGAGTTGCTTCTTTTCTGGCTCTCTTTTCAGGCTCAAAAGAGAGCTAATTAGCTTGTCTTTCTACTAAAAACTAGCGCCAATGGCCAATTGGCTCGTCCTTCTACTAAAAAAGAGCGCCAATCCACTTCTTACCTCTACAGATGTGCAACTAGTGATACATCCTCAAAAAAAATATTTAAGGCTACCTCTACCCTAAGCTCTGATACCAAGATAAAAATCAAACTTTGAATTAAAAGAAGGAGTTGCAGCTCACAGGTGTGTACATCACCTGGAGACTGCACTCAACAAGGAGGAGACTCTCTCTCTCGTTTACTCACACTTCATACAGGAATGAATATTACATATTAAATACATGACTGAAAAATAGGTAGTTGTAAACAACCTCCTAAATTCTAGGAACTACTCCTAAACTAAGAAGATACGTTACAACCACATAACCATTTATCCATTATTTCTAACTCAGGCTCCAATACTAGTTGATAGTATAGAGCGCACATAATATTCATATTCAGACGGGAACAACAAAGCATAATCTCACAGATAGACAAACGGAAAAACAAAATAACAACACAAAGACATTAGTAATGGAGAATTAAATCACTTCATAGGCCTTGGCCCTTGGCTTGCCTTCTTTGGCTAGAGAAAATACAAATTTATAAAACATGAAGAAGCATCTAGAATTCTAGATGTGAAAAACAGTGAGGTTACAAGTCGGTGAAGGTGGGTGGGAGTCGTTTCAATTTCATCCTTATTTTCAAAGAGAAGTTGCCATCGGCGAAGTTGGTGTCGAAGTCTTCATGATAAATTCCCATTTAACATACCTTAATTGTCGAAATGCTTATCAGAATAATTGGTGTGAGATCGAGTGGGTGTGAGATCTACCATTACTTGCTTCATCTGCAAAGGAGAACCTAAAGTGTTTTTTTAAATCTCTCCAAGAGTAAGCAGAAAGATATGCACCATATGTCCATAATTTTTTTATTCTTATAGCCACAAGCTCTTGAATAACACTTATATTTGAATCTATATCGGCTTTCCCTGCCACAAGAACAACATTTTTATCATCGTTAGCCAAAAGTTGAACCAGAGATTCTGATGACAAGGTTAACAGTTCTGGACATGGAGGGAAGCACTTGCAAAAGATTTGGCCACCCTTAACATTTTGATTCAGTGTTCGATTATGGGCCAGCAAAATTAGTGTAAAAATGACTCTGCATGGATTCTTATGGTAGTGGAGGAGAAGCATGCCATTGATACGATAGATCACATGTAAGATTCACTTTTTTTTAGTGGAGAGTAGTTATTGGTTTTGTTGTTATGCGCTATATGTTTCCTTTTTTTATTAAATAGTTTGTTGTCGCATTTTGTAAATATGTGTGTAAAAAAGTGTAAACCAATTAATGAACAGAGAAATATAATTAAATTAGTTATTCTCGACGTTCTTTGGTGCCGATGGAACGTATCGCTAGTCCAATCATGTAAGTCTGTTGTACACTCATGGATCTTGTTGTGCTTTGAGCTTCAAGAGGATCACTTATAGGTTATGTCATGAAATCCCTATATGTAGAAAGGCCAGTTGCATAATTGACTCTTGAATATGTCCAGTAATCAGGCAACTCACCTATAGAACTATCAAAAGTGTAATTTGTTGCATTTTGATAGACTGGAGTTTGATCTTAGGGTGGTCTAGTATCAAGGTTTTTCTTCGGAAGATCAAGAAGTGTCAATTATACAAAGTTCTTCAAACATGGTCAGAGGTGATTATGTCTTAAATGAGTTGAATAGGAAACTAAAAAATTGTTGTGATGAAAAGAGCATTGTATGAGAACTTCAGAGTGGGGATAATTGCCTAGGAAGACCAGTGAAACATACGTGACATGTGAATTGTAATTTTTCTTTTTTGTATCAATATTGCTAATGATGTAAATGTAAGCATTAAAGGGGGCACTTGGAATAATGCTTACATTAGAATGTAGGAATATTGTGTTTGTTAGTGATTATATTTTGTTGAGATATTTTCTCAACAGTATTCTCGTGTCTTAAAAATTCTTGGATCTCATGACCACTATTTATGTGGCTTGTAATTTAGCTTTGTATTGTAGAATACGAATTGATTTGTGACTGAATTTGTCCACAATGTCTGTTCCTCTATTTTTCTTGTAAAATTAATAATATATTAGAATAAATTGTAAATTAAGAAATAACTAATAAAATATTATTAATATATTAATATTAGTTAATATACTAGGTATAATTTTACCAATATAGTACTATAGTGAATTTACTAATATATTGAAAAGAATTAAGAGAAATACATTAAAGTATTAAGAGAAATAGTTTAAATTATTAACTTACTATTTTTGAATTAATATATAAGTATTAATTAATCAATATATAATAATAATAATAAATAATGTGTTTAGTAGATAATTAATGTTTTAATATATTTTATTTATTTTTGTTAATAAATAAGTATATTAATAGCTGTGAAAATATAATATGATTTAGATATTAAATAATAATAACTTATAATATTAACAGATGAGTATATTGGTGTTAAAGTATTTTCTTAATTATTTTAATGAGAAATGTTGGATGCCTAAGAATTTAGAGTTGAGAGAGTACTTTAAGTCAATTTTTACTAACTTCAAGTATGCTATCTCGATTTAAGTTGTTAGGACGACTTAATATTTATAGAGCTTCTCTAAATCTTACTTTTAAGTAGTGCTCCTCTTTGGAAATGATAGTAGTGTCTTCCAAGTAGATGTGATCCTTAGTGAGGAGGGAATGGTCAACCACAACATAGGTACATTCCCTCTTCACTAAGTAGTCCATCTTGTGTGTTTAATTGCCATGTGGTGTATGTAGATATATATATAGTATAGTCTAACTTTTTTTGGTTAATTTTGTCCAAAATCTGTTAAATTTCCATAAGGAAATTTGTATCCTATTAATCAAATAATGTTACAAATAAATATGTGAAATGTTGTCTCAAGATAAGGAAACTATCTTGGACACACAATCTATTGGTTGAGAGAATATCTCAACCACACAAAAATCTAGGGAACAAAATAGGAATGAACTCCTCTAGTTATAAAGAATCACGACTGAGACAAGTAGCAATTACATATTCGAACATACCCCCTTAATGAGTACTTGTATCGATATCTATATGCAAAGTATAGTTTCAGTC
Source organism: Pinus taeda (assembly GCA_000404065.3). Taxonomy (NCBI): domain Eukaryota; kingdom Viridiplantae; phylum Streptophyta; class Pinopsida; order Pinales; family Pinaceae; genus Pinus; species Pinus taeda. The sequence goes on from APFE031479230.1 coordinate 29,842, forward strand.
AAACATAACAAAAGAATATGTTTATGTCCATATAAAGGAGCAACAATCCACCAGAATGCATGGGTGCGAGCCGCTACAACCACGATTGTATTAGGATTCCCTTCACATACATGGTTCTGTCAACCATTATAACTGCATAATTGTACATGTACCTGCAAATCCCCCTCCATCATCATGGGTTTTATCAGATTACTCGTAACCATGCTTTGGGTTTTATTGAATCACCCTCAACCATGCCACCAAGGGCTCTCATCTACCATGGCTCAACACAACCAAGAAGGCTCAACACAACCACAAAGGTTCTCCAGTCACTCTAGGCCACAAATCTTCCACTAAGGCACTCGAGCCACTTTGGGCCACAAACCTGTGACTAGGGCATTCCAGCCACTCTGGGCTACAAACTTGCCACTAGGGGACTTCAACCACTATGGCTCACCAAAGACCTAACTCAACCAAACCGAGGGTTTTCTCAGCTAAACCTAAACCATGCATATAGGAATCTATGTCCACTTCACTCTCACATGTGGTTTCTGGCTTACCACAAACCGGCACTGCAAGTACAAAGTGTTTTTAAGATTACCACAAACTTTATGGGGGAACACATGCCTTACGAGGCTTACAACACAACTCCAACTTTTGTAGTTACCAGGTACATACATTACAAAGACCACAACAAAACATCTTAGACTTGCTTACTAATAAAATGTGTGAGTCATAATACAACATGCTAGTGAGTCTATTCCACAAACTCACACAAACTTTCAAATGCGTTTGGATCCTTTGCCACTTATCTTGGATACACCATACCATTCATATGTTGGAGCACACCACTGCTTTCCCACTTTAATATCATAAGCTTTGTACTTTGACTCTTTGACACCATCATTTTTAAATTTAGCATACTTGTCTTGGATCTCCGTGTTTTATTTGTCATCGTTAGAGCCACGAATTCTAACAAAGTGACTTCACATTGAGGTCACAAATCTCAATATGTATACCAACTTCCAAGACACATTCATTTTCACCCATACCTTGCGCAAAGCTTATATTTCATAGTTTGGTGAGTTAAGGTCCAAACAATATATCAAAAAATAAAATAAAGCTGAATCGCATGAGAATGCCTCCCACCTACAATTTGGAGAGTCAAAAAGGAAAGTGGGGTGTCCCGCAAAAAATTGACTCGCAAAATAGCTACGATTCCATAAAATCAATTGTTTCACTGAGATAATCGATGCAAAAAAATAAAAGAATTCTCCATAAATTTTAGGCATCCAATTCAGGAACCACATATACAGGGTCTTCTAAAGTCCAAGTTCACGAACATGCCCACTGTTGATCTTGAAGGGTGCTTGGGAATTTTGTTAGGTCCCTATACTATCAGTGTAACCCCTTTTTGTTATCGGTGCAACCTCATTATTGTATTTTTGTTCCCATATAGTCTCCATGTTGTCATTATTATGCCACATAGAAGTCCACTATTGTTATTGTTTTGCCCCTACAATATCATTGTTATGTAGGCTTTGATTGTATTGGGACCCCTTAAACACCTATATATAAAAATGAGGTCTTGTCATTTGTATCATCCAAGAATTGCTCATTTGTGTAATGTAAAGGAGGTTGCCCCCTTGAAGAGGCTCATTTTTAAGTCGTTGATCTATCTTTTCTATATTTTTGTGAGTTGGTTTCATAACATTTGGGACGAGAGCTTTGGATATAGGGTTTCACTGCTCCAAACAGGTCATCATGGTATTTTTTCTATGAGTTTTTCTCTAAGAACTTTCAAACTCTAAGAAAAACACATTTGAGCCGAAATCCTGGTGAAGCTCCGATCATAATTTCAGACTTTGTCTTGCTATATTTTCGGATATATGATCTTCAAAATGTAGGGCTTTTGCAAGTTCAAAAAATCCATCTGAAAGAGTTCATCGTGGCATTGTCACTATAAAAAAATTTCTACGATGGTTCAGACTTTGAAATTAAAACCCATTTGATCTGAAATCTTGGTGAATCTCGGGCCCAAATTTCATATCTTGTTTCGCTATATTTTCGAAGATATGGTTGAATACATTTAGCGTTTTTGCACACTCACAAATTACATTCCAAATAGGTGACCTTGGGAAAATTATCATAACTTTCTCTCTGAGCATTAGATTGAAATTTCGTAATAAGTTATAGAAAGTGGACATACTGTAGTTTTTGTGTGTCTATTTTAGGTATGAAGGTGGAAACAGTGAGACGTGGCAGGCCATACACGTTCGCTCTACTGAACCAATCTATAATCAAGTCATCGTAGGAGATTTGGCATAACTCTTTATTGAAGAATCCAATATTGATCAGACTATTGGGGTTAGAAAGAGGACTCAGAGGGCTACCACAGGAAGAAATTGTAGAACTTGAAGATATGAAATTACAGAGTTACAGTCGTTTAAAAATCTAGCTCCTAAAAGAAATAAAAATAATTACTCGAATCAAGAAAATAGAAACACCTAGTAAAAAAAATTGGATGGATGATTTGAAGAATACAATCGAAGCTAAGATAAATAGTTTTATATGTGCCATGGAAGATGATATCGAAGGTATGGAAGCAAATTTGAAGAAAGTCATGGAATATTTGAAGAAAGACATGTAAGATTTGAAGGAAGCTGGGACATAACTGCTACAAGAAAGGCCTCCTAATGACGAAAATTTAGTAGAGGAGACTCATGACAAGAAAAAAATAAATGTTAATCATGATTTCATAGAATCTAACATTGGATTGAAGACCCACCATATTACAAAGATCGATATGAGGAAGTTTGATGGCAAGGATCCCATAACATGGATACTACAGATGGAGAAATATTTTGATCTACATGATGTGCAACTGTTAGAAAAGGTACGTATTACATCTTTATATTTAGAACCGAATCAAATTTTATAGTATAAAGTGCTTTGTTCTCATAAACCACTTGTCACCTAGTCAATTTTCACGGAGGAAATGATAGCACATTATGAGGATACAAGGAGAAACACCTTCTTTAGCCAATTGATAAATCTCAAACAAAAGGGTTCATTAGTAGAGCACATTGATGACTTCTAGAAATTGAATATAAGGGTAAATGATATTCCGTAGAAGAAGAAGATTAATGTATTCATAGTAACTTTAAAGGATAAAATTCAACATCAGGTTCGTCTTTGGGAACCTGATTCATTGGAGAAGGCATTCAGGCTGGCAAGAAAATTTGAAAGAAAAATTATGGCAACAAGAAATCCTACCACTCACAAGTATAAAGATGGAAGTGTTGTTGCTCCTATTCTTCCACAACCTACAAGCTTGATACCACAATAATTGGAAGAGAAAAAGGAGAAAACGACATTTGTTATCGTTGTGATAGAAAATACACTAAAGGTCATAAGTGTGCTGAGAAGAAATTATTTTACATTAATTTGAAGAGGAGGAAGAAAAGGACCAACAAACGTCAAAAAAAGAGGATATACACCAGGAACCAACCCTAGAAAAAGAAGAAATGAATCTGACCATATCTTGCAATGCATTGGCAGGAATTACCACTCCTCAAACTCTCAAGATAGAAGGACATATCAAGAAGAACAAGGATAACCTCACTTTCATGTAGAATCAAATGAAACAACATTCATATCAACATCACAGTGAAAGAATTTTTTATATCGGCCACTGGCTATTTTTACAACTACATCCATACAAACAAATGTCCCTCAAGCAAGCTAAGAATAAATTATCACCAAAGTACTATTGTCCTTACAAAGTGCTGCAAAATATTGGTACTATGGCATACGAATTGGAGCTTCTTGCATCTTCTCGAGTGCCCACATTTTTCCATGTTTCATGCTTAAAAAAGGTTATATGTGACAAGCTCCTAGTTCAAATAATATTGTTAGAACTTGATGAGGAAGGAAAAATCATATTGGAACTTGAAGCAGTCACGGAAACAAGAACCAAATAGCTACGAAAACAAATCAATTTCATAGTATCTCATTAAGTGGAAGAACTTACCAGTTGAAGGTTCCACATGGGAGGATGAGAATTTTATACAGAAGCATCGAGAACTACTCAAATGTTGAGGAAAACACTTTTTAAAGGAGAGGGGCATGTTAGGTCTCTATACTACTAGTGTAGGACTTATTGTTATTAGTGCAACCTCCTTATTTTATTGTTGTGCCCATGTAGTTCCCATGTTGTTATTATTGTGCCCCATAGAAGCCCACTATTGTTATGGTTGTGCCACTACCATATTATCGTTACGTAGGCTCTGATTATATTGGGACCAATTAGACTCCTATATATAGAGAGGAGGTATTTTCATTTGTATCATCCAAGCATTGTTCATTTGTCTAATGTAAAGGATGTTGCCCCCTCGAAGAGGCTGATTTCTAAGTCATTGATCTATCTTTTCTATCTTTTTGTGAGTTAGTTTCAAAACAGATTTGCCTTAACCCCTTTAGATACCAAGGATGAACATGAGAAAATAGAGTATTGGGACCTTTTGTTCTACCCCAAACTACCATGAAGCTAAAGCAACTGCCAACACATGTAAAAGAATGTACAAATATGAACGAAGAGCGAATTCAAAGTTGTATTCCCATGTCTGGAAGTATGAATTGTAGAGGAGATAATGAGGGGTCTCCCAGTAGTTATAAGTTTCATCGCAGTCGTGGATCAACCTTCCCACTAGATATAGAATAGGTCTAGTTGACCAACAAGGCCCCCAACTGAATCTCCTCGATGACTTCCTTGGATAATTCGAATCAAAAGAAACAACTTTCATTAATTTTTTATTTCATCTGTAAATAAGCTATTATAACAACATAACCATCATCGAAACAGCTCCATCATTAGTGCCAAGGGAGATGATGCACTCCACCACCGTTATGTATAAAGGAGAATTGTTGCCCCTCAAGAGCAATGATTGAATGTTGCCTCCCATCTGTTTTTCCTATCATCTTCAATTTAGAACCCTCTAGAGAATGATCCACACTCACCGCCCCAAACTATAGAAACTAATATGACCATATGGTTGGATTTATACACATCTCGACTCAATGATCCATCCACACTCAATGATCTAGAAGCAGAGCAACAATCAGAGACACCATATCTGATACCTATCCCCAATGATGAGCTTCTGAAGAGAGCCATGAACTAGTAGGAGACACGATCCTAACAGCCATACCAGATCCGCAATACCACAAATCACCAGATCACCAGATCCGCCGATTCTAGGGTTGATCTGTAGCTATGAGCGCTGCCACTGCATATTCAGCGATTTCATCGGCGAGCACTGACTCTACAACACAATCGCGTGACCTCAACCACCTACGTGAAGGAAACACATCCAGCAAAGGAACCAGGATGCAAGATCACCATGATGCATCAGAAAGTGAAGAATGGTGTCTTCACTGTGACTTAGATCCGATACAATCCATGTGTGAGTGGAATTGGACTATACTAGCTCTTCAATGGATTCTGGAAAATATCTCACATTCTCCAATGAAAGTCAAGCTCCTTACTTTGAGATCCCAGTAGCCAGAGCACGTCACAACTTACATATATAGATCGATAAACAAAATTTAAAAACAATACAAATATCTCTGTTGTTTCCTCAGCCTAGGAGGGGCTAGGTCCAGGCCCAAGTGGGCTCTGATACCATGTTAAATTTCCATAAGGAAATTTGTATCCCATTAATCAAAAAATGTTACAAATAAATATGTAAGTGTTGTCTGAAGATAGGGAAACTATCTTGGACACGCAAGTTGTTGGTTGAGAGAATATCTCAACCACACACAAATCTAGGAATCAAAATAGGAATAGACTCCTCTAGCTAGAAATAATCACAACTTAGAAAAGTAGCAATTACATATTACAACAAAATCTAGCGAAATTTTTTAAAAGTTATAAGTTTAAGTTGTTTAATATACAAAGTTTGAGTGGTTTAGGAGGCTTTTACGGTGTGGAATCCATTAATAGATTCAAACTTGCATTTTAAACAATAATAAATCACAATCTTACTAAAAATTGTATTTCCAAAAAGATAAATAGTCTATTAGTTAGTATATATATCTAAAACTGAAATATTTTAATATAAGTTATAAATTCAATATTTAAGGTAACATAATTTTATATCTGCTTTATATGGTACAGATAAAGTAAATGAAATTATGATAAAATTTTATATTTACATTTTGCACTGTGAGGGAGATGTGTGATATGTGGCATTTAAAAAATATTAATACTAATAATACAATTCATTTTGTTTGTTATAAATGAAATATTTAGAGATGCATGTTAAGTAAAATATTTCAATATTATTCTTATATGTGGGTCTATGTGGCATTCATGTTCAAATTCCCATGAAATTGAGCTTTGATACTTTAATTAAGATTGTTTTAATGACTTAAATTTGAGAAAAACGCTCTTAAGTGAGTATAATTGTGGGATGGCCTCGAAAACTGAGAGGGAAAATTTCTTTAGTATAAATATATTTGCAATTCCTTAGATATTAAACAGAGAGTTGAAATGTAATATTTAAAAAAAAGAAAATTAATAAAAAAGAATTCAATGTAAATATATATTTAATAAAAAAATCCTTTCTTTATATAATTATATCATAGAAAGCAAATAAAAAATAAAAAATATCTTATAGATAAAACATTTATTAATATATTAAATCAGAATGTAATTTCTTACTTCTTATATCCTTAATTGACAGATAACATATATGCATAGCTATGTATTGATTTATGTTAATTCTGCTTGTTCAAATTATATTATAAATGGTGATTTTTAAAAATTAATTGAGTTATAAAAAAAAATGAAAATATTTGGAGTTAACTTATTTTTAATTTCCTTCAAAACTCCATTATTGGAACTCAGTTTTTATTATAAAAATATAGTTAAATAAATGAAAAAATCAACATGAATATTTAATGTTAAACATTCAGTGCTCACGGACCTTTTAATTCCCGTCTGTTTTTTCTTAATTTTAAATAACAGAAAAAATCAAGACTCTTTGATTCCCATTTGTTTTTTACTTGGATCCGGATCTGTTAACAATGGCGAATCACAATTTTAACTTTTATATAAAAAAATTAAGGATGGTATGTTATTATGGAGCAGGTAGAAATTTGAAAATAAATCTACTTTTTAAGTATGTCATTCGGTAAGATGCACTCGCTATTATTATACTCATCAGAATTTCTTAATCTAATTTAATCATCAAAGTGTTCATATCTATAATAGTAATGTGAGACGACAACCCTAATATTCCAGTCTATCACATGGTTTAAGAGTTTATTTTAGAATTATTATATTTCTAATCGACACAGAAAGATTCGTGATTGAATATGGCATATTTGCACTAGTTTATTTGAAATTCTTTAACCGAAGAGACAAACCTAATATTCTGGTCTATCAGATGGTTTTAGAGTAATTTCTTTTCCCTAAATAGACCAAGAAATGATTATAATGAGAATAACTTCATCCATTTATTTGAAAATTTTATAACAAATTTACAAAAAATACTCGTTACCTGCCTAAACATTTATACAACTTTTATGTAGTAGGGTTAGCAATCTCTATCTTCCTATGGCGTGATATACAAACCATCTTATGCTAAGAGAAATACAATTCATATTATGCCAAGAGAAATACAATTCATATAGAATTTTGTTTGTTGTTTTTTTTGTATGGTTTACTAACCTAGAGATGAGTGATCATTAAAGAAGTGAACCCATGTTTTCTCAATAACAAAGGTAACTAATTAAGCTCATTTTTGTTTTCTCAATAACAAAGTAACTAATTAACAAAGGTAACTAATTAAGCTCATTTTTGTTTTCTCAATAACAAAGTAACTAATTAAACTCATTTTTGTTTTCTCAAGTAACTAATTAAGCTCACCTTTAGAACTATATAGAACTAGTTATATACTACCACCGACTTTAGTTATATACCACCAACTTCAGTATTAATCTGCATAATAAGATGTGAAGAATGGCTTACAGATATAAATACAATTCATATAGAACGAGTTACATACCACCATCCTCAACGTTAAGCTGCATAATAGGATATTTATAAAACATTCATAATAAAACTAAACATTCATACTTTATCGAAACATTTATCTACGCAAGGGATTCATAAAACCTTTATAACAATAAGTAGTATAGGAAAACCAAATCTTTATACTTTACCTACCAATATGGCTGCTGCTATACAAACCATCTTACATGAAAAGTGGTTTACAGACTCTTAGATAGGAATACAATTAATATTCAACGACATATGCAGCAATGGCCTTAACATTAATGTGCATAACAAGACATTCATAAAATTTTCATTCTAAAAGTATTATATAGAAACTAGTTTTTCATGCTTTATCTAACAACTTACAATAGGGCGAACAATATCTACCCTATTATGATTCGTAATATACAAAATATGAAAAATGATATACAGACACTTAAATATGAATTCAATTCATATAAAACGACCTGTGTACCACAAGCCTTAACATTAAATACTAGTAGTATGATATTAACATCCCAGCCACAAGGCTGTCATACTTCATCCACCAACCTACAGCTGTAGGTAACATGATTTAGAATTATTCAAACAACATTTATACATGTCCATGACTCTAGAGTTATGTACGCAGTCATGCAAAATACAATAGATACATGTCAGATTTAGCTATATACAATAGATACATGTCAGATTTAGCTATATAGATAAATGGAAACGTACATGAACTTGTCATAATAGCTTCACCTACCAGTTTAGGGACTTCCGTGCTGTTTTTTATTGGTCTTATGAGGAAATGCATGGCATAGACCCTTATAATGTCAAGCATGAGATCGAGAAACATCGAACGTTCTTTTTATGGTATTTTTCTTGATAGCTAATCCGAAAAGCCTAGAGTCTTTTTCTTTGGGCTCATTAAACTACTACAAAGAAGAATATAGCACTATTAGGGATATTTTATTACTCTTTAAAAAATATAAACATCCCCGAGTTTTCATCGTTAAGCTCATTAAAATCTATCTAACAATGGTAGAGCACTTTTGGAGACATTTTATTGCTCTTTAAAAAATATAAACATCTCAGATTTTTTGTAGTAGGGCTATTTAAACATCCATACCACAATGAGTAAAGCACTTTTAAGGATATTTTATCGCTCTTTAAACGATATAAACATCCCCGAGTTTTTCATCATTTGTACTTGTTAAATATATGCAAACGATGCTCTGAGCACCTCTTTTTTGATCTTATTCTAGCTCATAAACTTAAAAAGACCAATGGAGCATCCTTTTTAGGCACTTTTCTCTTGTGTCTTTCTACTCGTTAAACATGCTAAACATGACCTGAGCATTCTTTCATGTACTTTTTCTTGCTCGTTGAAAAATGAAAAATCCCAAGTTTTTGTTACTGAGCTCGTTAAAGTGTCACGACAAAACACGAGTTTAGTCCGTTACCTCGTACTCGTAACAAAATGAGGTCGACATCTATTGGAAAAAGGTTTGTCTTTATCCAAGTTCAATAGATTAAAATACAAAAAAGTAACCGATCCGGGTATACTATTAACCTTTTGTCACCCCCGATTAACAACTATGACAAAGGGACCACCATGGAGTCTCTCTTTATGATCTTTTCAAACTCTCTAAATATAAAAAGACCACCGAGTTGTCTAGTCTAGACTCTTTAAATACACAGACAAGATACAGAGTCATTCTTTTTACAATACTTTTTAGACTCTTAAAAGATGAAGAAATCGATGAGTTTGTCTGTCTGGACTCATTAAACTAATTAGATAGAGCAAAGAGTCCTTCTTTTTGTGATCATTTTCAAACTCTTTAGACATGAAAAGATCGATGAGTTTACCCGTCTGAACTCATTAAAAATCCATACAGGGAAAGTGGACAATACAACTGTATCCTGTATTTGAAAGCATGGTTTAGCAGCATTTGTTCCCTTGAACATGGCACTCCCTCAGATAAACCTTCATTTTGATAGCCTCTGAGTATTAACCCTACAAACCTATGAGTTTTTAGCCTATATACCCTGATGTAGTTGCATCTCTGTATCTTAAACACTTTGTAGTGTTCATGAGTCTAGTGTTGTGTGGTTAAAACCATTGTCATGCCTTCTATTGTTCAAGGGTTTCCATTTTTTTCCTCTATTAACCGATCCTACATATCCTTTCATCATGCCCTCCATTGTTTAGACCCAAAAGCTCAAAATATTCTTAAAAAAAACAAAATCACGCTTGTCCACTTTCATGTCAACTGATGTAGGACATGTCATTGACTACCTTTCGACAGGTTTCTTCCTATCGATTTCAACACTTTATCTAGGAAGATAACCCAGAAACACATTCAGTGCCTAGGTGCTTGGAGAAATTAGTGGCAGGTTACCTTTTGTTTGATCACGAATTTTCATTATAGGCTCCTCATTAAGGGATTCTACGAGTGTTCAATGAAAAAAATCTTTCACACTCGTTAGTTTGCACTATGCATCTTGGAGACCATCACCATTATCGGTGGCCTTCCTCGCATTTGTTAATAGTCTCCATTATTGGCTCGTAATCAAATGATTTCGTGCATGTTCGACATTAACACATATTATCACATGTACCAATCTATGTTGTTTGGTGAAGCGGGAATCAAGACTTTGGGTAGAGGCTTGCATCATTCAGCCTTGATTCCTCTCCCAAGCTGCGATATTGTTCTTTGGAGACAACTATTTTAGGATGATCTATTATGACATTGGATCCACCCTGTGCCATATTGGCAACCAGCATTGTTATATCTCCGAGGAGAAAATTACTTTGACATAGCTACTGAGCATGGGAATCCCTAACTCAGGACATGATTTTAGCAGTTTATATATATGTATCTTTGTTGTATCAGGTTTTTCCTTGCCGCGCGAAACTTCTCTATCTCTCTACAAATATTTTGACAGCAAATTATAGTGTTTTTTCATAAAGTATTACGACCATCGTCTCCCTCTCCCTCATTTTCATGATTCATACCCCCCTTTAATATTCTAGCCCACCAAAAACCTCACAAGGTCATCTCCCATTCCCTTACTCCTAAATCACTCTTGCTCACTCCCTTCATCCCTTTTCTAGGAGTTCACAACCTCAAAATTTGCAAACATGGACAAAGAAGATAGAGACTATGAGGAGGAGGAAAACACTGGTAGTGATAGTTGTACCGATAAACCTTGGCATCAGAGGAAACCACACAAGGGAGGCAGAATTATCAGGGAAGAGCCATCAAACCTCGGAGAGTTGTAGGCCTCTCATTTGGATGTCACTTGTCTCAAGCATCTAGGGTGGTATGAGTTCTATGAGTAGGTAGAGAGAGTTCAACACCACCCTAAGCTCACTAGGATTTTTGTAGCCAATCTTTGGGATAACAAGGTGACTCTTATTGGGGTGACATTTCCAATTTCACCTTCCATTATTGTGGATGCAACCAGAATTCGAAATGTAGGGGAGAAGTGGTACAAGGCACAGGACCTGGATGAACACTATTATGAGCCTTATATCAAACCCAGGTAAAGAAATGAGGCAAAAAGGCTTTGTCCTTTTAGATTCCTTGAAGACAAGTATGCCCCCATGATGAAAATAATCATGAAATATTTCACTTGTGAGGGAAGATTTTCCAAAATGTACACCTATCACATTAGGCTTCTCATGCATTTTACCAGGGTGAGGATGATAACCCTCCCTTATTTCTTCTTCAGGAATATTGAGAAGATGGCCCAATTTGTATAGAAAAATCCATACCTTTAGCAGATGAGTAGTCTTTATCATTATTCCATGACCGAGATGATTGTGCTTCATCATCTTAGCCTCCTCAACATCTCTTGGGAGACATTTATTGCTCATGACATCTTTAGGGTCCTCAAATTCCTCTACGAGTGTCCCCATAATCACGAGGACTTTCTAGCAGTGATAAAGGGAAGACAGATGAGAAGGCGAAAGAGACTAGAGCTACTAAGATGCTCAGGACCTACATGAGATATCAAAGGGGCACAAGGAAATTGTTTGCAACTGATAGGCAAGTGTTTGCTCCATGGGATGTGGAAGCGACCTTACTTTCTTCATCAACTCATAGGAAAATGCTTGCTCCACAGGGTGTGGGAGGGGTTTTTCCTTCTTCATCAACACAGCAGGAACACGTGCAACATGTGCACAAAGGGAAAGAGAAGATGTCGAAGGAAACTTTTGATGATGAGGAGGAAGAGAGAGATGTTGATTTGATAGAGCATGATGAGCCGGAGCAGCATTATACTCATCATGGTATGGAAACAATTGACTTAAAGGCTCAAGATGAAGAAACAATAAAGGACATCA
>APFE031479232.1:5820-35548 GCA_000404065.3 Pinus taeda
TACTGGGTCTCATAGTCACTAGCTCATTGTTTGGTTATTGCATTTTATTTTGATTGAACTAATGACATGATAGAATCATCTTGTCCTTTTGTTGAAGCAGCAAGGATACTGGGTCTCATAGTCATTAGCTCATTGTTTGGTTATTGCATTTTATTTTGATTAACACTTTAGAAAACCAACTAGAACAAAACCCCAAAAACAACATAAACTATAAAACAACGAAGTAAGAGAAAGGTTAACTAAGCACATATAGTGCACCACACTTCATCAATTTACGATAACCGGATTGATAATTTATGTAGAGAAATTTAAGACATTAAATTGACTAGATAGCTCCCACTCATCATGTCACCTTTAACTGAACTTGTGCATCGTCAGAAAATCGATTCATTGCACATAATTGAATATGTCTCCCACCATCGCCCGTCGCACATGAGCACGCCCAGTCTTAGCTCGTGGTCGTGACATACTCCCCCACTCTAAACAATTGTTGTCCTTGACAACACCATCTTGGCAACCACCATCACTAAGATTGAAAATCAATATATGGGTACTCAGATGTGTCCACCTCTGACTTGCCTCATGCCATCGATATGCCAAACTCTGCAAGAAAATCATGTGTTGGATCTCCCCGTGTTGGTGACTAGTTGGGTAGTTAATCCAACCGTACATCACCTTCAAAAGAATGCATACTCCCTACATCATCATGACTCATCTCTGCACATTGTTGCCAATCGTGTCCATCTCACTGCAGATGTCTTCTCAAAACATTGGAGACTCACTGCCATGAGCAACTAATAATGATCCTCATCCCCATGTCATTCTAAGAAGATGGGGAGGAAGTGGAGGTTGAAGTCTCTCCCTCTTCCTCAGCTAATAGCTCAATCCACCAATCTGGATCTTCCTCCTCCAATCTCTGCATGTTTTCTTCCTAACTCTCCATCTGAATCTCGAGTCTAGTATCTCCAACTCCTTCCACTTCCTCTAGTCTGCTTGATAGATCCAAGATACTATCAGATAATTCTCTAATCACCTATTACAACTCCATAAGTTTTGCCTCTGTACAAGACAACCTCTTATAGACTTATTCATCTCACTTGAATTCCTCCACATTCATCATTGTCAACTTATATTTGGTTGTCGTAGTTCCTATGGTTGGTACACCAGTGGGATCATCATCACACCCGTTGTAAATGTACAACTTCTTCCAGTGAGGTACTATCATAGCTTCAAACTATTTCATAAATTCCATACCCAATACAACTTCATAGTCATCTATCCGCACAATCATGAAGTCGACTTTCCCAGTCCTATCACCTATGCTCACATGAACTTTTTCTACTACACCAATCACTGAATCTAGTAGAGATTTCACTACATTCAACTATGCTTGAACTTGTATCAATTTCAGCCCAATCTTTCTCACAGTTTCTTCACTCATGAAGTTATGAGTTGCACCACTATCCACCATAGTGAGAACAGTGCCTTTCCCAATCTTGATCTCCACATATTCCAACTTGTTTCTTTCAGGGTCTCATCGTGAAACCGCTTCTATAGCTATTGCAATTCCCAAAATTTGCATCACTCCAATGGATGTTTCTTCCTTTTTCTTCTTCGCATCGTATTGTTCTACTGATGCCACTTTTGGTCTTGAAGGAAAATTCTTCACTGTATGCGGTTCTTCATAAATCCAACACTTCAAAGGCTTCTTCATCTTCAACTTGTCATTCCATCTTGAAGGCTCTTCTTTCATAGTCTTCTCTTTCGATTTATCTATCTTCTTCTTTCTCTCTTTGGTTCCTTCATCATAATGTTCTACCAAGCAATCATTCACCACAAATGCTTCTTCTAGTGTCTTGATCTTCTGCCTGTTCACCTCATTGCATGCCCAAGGTTTCAATCCTATGATGAAATTGAACCCCTTGTCCTTTTCTGCCATATCAAGCAACTCTAAGATTGCTCTCAAGAACTCCCATTGATATGCTTGTGGGCTTCATGTTTGATTGATATATTTAATCTTCATCCTTGCATCCCAAGTCTCATCTTGTGGGCTAAAATGATTCTGCAAAGCTTTCTTCATGTCGTCCCAAGAAGATATTTCAACTCCCTCACCATCAGCAATCTACTCCATCTTTATTCGTCACCACATCTTATCATCTTTCATCAAGAATTGAGTTGCTACCTTAACTTTGGCCTCATCATCAAGTATACCCAAATGCTCCAAGTATTGCTCCATATCCCATAAGATATTGCCAAGAGCTTTCGCACTCCTCAACCCATCATAAGATTTTGGTTCTTTGACCTTCACATGGGCAACTCCTCTAACAAAACCTTGCCCAACTACTTTCTTCAAAACAACTATCTCGTTTCGAGCATCATGTTGGCTATGTGGCACTTGACCCAGGTTTAACATTAGTTAGCTAAACAAATCCCTACACTACTAGCCCTTTTGGCATTAGCCCACAGAGTGCAGACCGAAGTCTCACTCGAAGCAGTATTGGGGGATGTTGTAACCAAGTTTCCGCACCCTGAGATGGTCCTGATGTCGGTTTATACCCTCTGTTCCTACTTTCATGTAGGTCACTAAGTTCTAGGGCTCTGTCAGTCTAGCCCTTTATTTCACCCTTCAATACCTCCATGAAGGAGTACAATCGACCTTCGCATAGCCTTAATATGCGATCCAGGTACTTTCGCATTGCTATGACAATAGACTATATAAGTCCCCAAGTTATCCCAAGTGTATTACCTATCTTACTAAACAATCATAGTTAGCGCCATGTAAACAGATATTCATACTTGCATTTGATTATCTAATACAATCACATATATTCGTGCATCACATGAACATTGTAAATTAAACCCAAAATGTAATATAACCAGATGCATTAAGTAGAAATAGATACATAGAATTTGCAGAATACTTCTCTTTATTGATATCTTCAGATTATCACAAAATCTATCTTCCTTATGCACACAGTTGGAAGGGTCTATGCACTCAGCTGCGGACTTCTACCTAGGCCTCTGCGCACTCAGCTGTAGAGCCTCTACCTACGCTAAGACCTGAAACACTTAGACTTCACTATCAAGACTCTTCGCTAAGGACTTCTAACTACTTAGAGATTACTTAGTTAGCTCCTTTTATACAATCCCATGGTCTGCAGACCATGGGTGGATCCTTACAGCTGACTTTACACTTTAAAAAATAAGGGCGGATAACCCTTTATGACTCATGACACCTTTGTGCTCCATGACCACAAAATGCATAGAATTCACAACATTATTACAAAATTTGACCCAAAACATCGACTTTTAGCCCCAAAACTATCCTTGGGGGATCCTATTCCCAACAGGCCCCCAACACAAACATCGTGACTCACCCTTGAGTCACTTTGTGGGCACAGAAATCTTCGTGTGAAGACCTCCCAGCTCAACCTGTATGACTGCAACCTCGATAGTGATTGTGCAGTCGCCTACTTCACTTCTTCAACCATCTACTCGGTCACTGGTCTTGAAGTGTCGGCCTAAAGCTTCTACTAAGTTGCTTTCAAATTCACACAATTTCCTTCAATAGAGGTTGTAACTGCGTAAGCCTCATCCAACTAGGGCTTTAGTCATGTCTTCAGCACTGCCTCCTTGTGCTATGCTGCATCTACCTGTTCTTTCAACTGTTTGGCCTCCTGCAACTTTTCCAGTCTCTGCATGAGCATGACGGTTTGCATTGTTCCTTTTACCTTCATAGCACTACTACAGTTCTCACGCTTCTATCTCTGGACGCTATAAATTAGGGTCCTTCTGCATGCTTTTTAAGACCTCGAACGACTGTTCAAAAAGTTGCATGTAGTTTGCTACTGCACTGTCGATTGCCGCTATTGCCTTCGTGACAGTGGTTGCACAATGTGCCTTTACTTCTGGCAGAGTTGAAGGCTAGGCCTTCAACTGTAATTCAGTAATTATAGGTTCAACTCCAGCTGAACCCTATCCATCTCTATGCGAGCGTCACGCACCCCTATAGCAAGCTTGCGAATGCACTCCTCAACCAGTTCTTCCTTAGGAATGGCCAACTCCGAGACCATTCAGCTTGCGACCTGAGTTATGCGCTTGTTTTGGTCAATTACCTTGGTCACAGTGGCAATGGAAAAGTCTCATTGTAGGGCCATCTACTCATCGTTAATCTATTGCTCGTTGATCACCTATAGAGTGCGGTGTTCATGGGCCCTCAGCTCTGCGATCACACCATCCTGCAATAGGTGGAGTGCCTCACTAGGCAGCACTACCAAGTTCAACCCCACTCCCTTGAGGGCACTGATAGTGGGCCTGTCAGCTTCATTCTCCATGGTAAGTGCTCCATTAGGCAACACTATCGCACTAGAGACCTTTGCGCCTAGCATCTTGGCAACTCCTAATGTGCCGATAGTGAGGTTGGTGGACATCGTGCAAACCTGTGATGTGCAGGTCCACAACTCTTGCAGACCTATCTAGATGGCCCCCAATATTAGTTGCTTCTGCTACTCAAACTACTGTAGGGCCTCCGCGGTGTCATCTCGCACCATGTCTCCAATGTCATGCAAATGACCCTCTGTGAGGGTGATTGGGTCCAACGACGTCTTAGTGGCCTTGGATTTCTTACTTGACCCTCCTTTCTCTTGTTCCTGTGGATGCTTGGTGCAGGTGGATGTTGCCTACAGGTCCATGTCGTGTTGCCTTGTTTTCTCGTCCGTCTCTTCCTCTGTCTCAGGCAAAGGTGACCTCATGCCTTTGACAAAGCCCCTCTCTGTTCCACCTGTTTTCTCCTCTATTTGCTGAGTGGCATCGCACTTTTCCTGGGCCTTGTCAGCGGCCTCCTCCTTGCTCTTCTCGATCAACTACACAATCTTGAGCTCGGCCTCCTCCTACTTGCGCTGCCCAGTGGACTTGCTCGCCCCCACTGCCAAGTCTGATGTAGTGTGCCACTCTACCGGCTAGTTATCAAGTACTGCATCAATAGCATCATCTGTTTCCAAGTAAGGCAAGTCATACCATGTCTGTGTAGGGTCATTCTGCGCCCTGATTGACACATGGTGAAAATCTACCTTGAAGCCCGCATAACCGTATAGGTTGGAAAACGCAGCAGGAGACAACTGCGGTTTACGATTGATGGCCATGCAGATGTTCATATCCATCAAGATCTAGAAGATCTTGCTATCCTTGATGCGCTGCACATCCTTGGTTGCCCACAGCGAAGCGTACTTTGTTGGTTCTGGTAGGTCCAGTGCAACTAAGGGGAATTGACTATCTTCTAGCAGCTCTCATGGTACCAGCACAATAGAAAGAAAGAGCCGCACATAGTGGAAGGTCTTGCTGAGTCCTGGCCTCACGATAGTTCACAAGGAACTCACCGTGAGATAGTGCACCCAATTGAACTGGACTCCTTCGGCACATTGGGCTACTAGCATGATGATAGGTGTCGGCACCTCATCTGCGTGACACTTCCTCATCACCTTTCCTACCAGATTTTGTGTGGCCACCTTTACAGTAGGGTCACTGATACTAGAGATGGCATATCCACGCAACTTATTTACAAGCTTAAATTTCTCCTTCATGGCCTCTGCGAGGGCCTGCTCACCACCTTTTCCACCAAACATCATGGCTGGATTTTCTCATATGTAAGGCAGCCACATGATCCTATGGATCAATCTGTCGGTGATGGGTATTGGCTACTCTAGCCACAGAAACTCATCATGCACAAAGCATGGTAGCTGCTTGATGACCAATACTATAATCAGGGTGTGGTTGTAGTGCAGCACCCATAGTAAGTTGAGCATACCTACCTTGTCTACTTCCCTGAGGCACTTCAGTGGCTCCAATGTGGTCATCCTAGTGGTGGTGTCAATAATGCGGTGCATTAGCTGCTCGATCACCAAGTGCGATAACTTCTCATGGTTGGCGAAGTCCCAATCTTCCAACTTTAACAGAGGAAACCACCCCAAGTGTGTTCCTTCAAAGACAATATCGTCTGGTAGCAGAGGGGTTTGTAAGGGGACCTTGCTCTCATCTATGTATTTTGGCACCTTAGTCTTGCCCTTGCATAGAGGGACATACTGAGGCAAATGGGTGATAGGGTCAGTACCCTGGACTTCAACTTCCTCCACATCTATCCCCAAGTCCTCATCATCCATTGAGATGTCTTCAATTTCTTCCTCCTCCGGCTCCAGATTGATGGCTTTGCCTTTTTCCTATGTAGTGGGCTTTTCCTTTGGCGGGTTTCTTCTCGGAAAAGTGCGCACTAGTATTGCAGGTTGCTTGCCCTTTTTATCCTTTACACTCTCCTTGGTTGGGGTCGGCTTTGGTCTAGGTGTCCGTGGTAATTTTGGAACTTCTGCTAATACTTTTGCAACCTACGGGGAGGCTTCTTCTGCCTCCCTAACAACCTCCAGCACAGCCTCCTTGGCTTCCACTACTTCGGTGTCCATAGCTTTTGTGGGTACCAACATGACGCTATTCAACAATTCTCATGTTGCCTCTGGTAATTGCTCAACACCGAACTCGCTATCAAAGCTTTGAATAATTCTCAGTTCATGTGCGTCTAAGAGCTTAACAACTCAATTCTCAAAATGGCAAGTGTTTTTCGCTGGGAAGCCACCTGTAATTTATAGGGAATTTTGAATTCAAATCCAACCATTCCCCCCACATTTAGTTCATTAATGATGGATTGACGACATAATTTCAAGGATATGACCCATAAATTTTGTCTTAAATGCCAATTGCCAGCTCCATTTGGCCGCATTGCTACCATCAAATCATGAACAGTGACTTTAATGGTCACTTTCCAGCTGACCTGCGTGATTTCTCCCTGGATAGCGTAGCTCCCTTCATGTTGTCGTGATCCCTGTGACACTTCCTTACTTTGCACAATCCTCTAATCGCGCAACTCCCCAACCCGAGCAGTGTAGTTTATAGTCCCATGCCTCCTTTCAGCTGCCTGGAGCACTAAGATTGTGCTACCCTCATATAGTCACATCGATGTACCACTAGTGTATGGCTTCAATCGGCTGCCATTCACCTTTCCTGGGAAGGGATCTCCATTCAATTTAACCAACTGAACTACTCCACCATTAGTAATCTCCTTAATGACATAGGGCCCTAACCAGTGCATTCTGAACTTCCCTGGAAATTTATCAAACTTACTATCATATAATAAAACTAGATCATTAACCTTAAAGGTGTGCATCTTAATGTGTCGATCATGCCATGCTTTTTCGCGTTGCTTTTGGACCTATTGATGAAATCTAGTTAGAAATCTCTCTTCCTCAAGCTCAACCAGCTGCTGAGCCTCTCTTCCAGGGCTTTGCCATCTGTCATACTCGTGAGTGCTACTATGTGTAAACTAGGCACAATGTATTCCATGGGCATCACTACCTCAACACCATATACAAGCCGAAAGGGTGTCTATCTAGTCAACTTCTTGCATGTCATCCGATAGTCCCATAGTACTGTAAGTATGCATAGGTCCCAATCACTTCGATGAGCATTGAAAACCTTGGTCAACACGTTTTCTAGAACCTTATTGAATGCTTCCACCATCCCATTAGCCTGTGGGTGATAAGGCATGCTTTTTTGGTGATATACCTTAAATTCCTCTGTCAGCACTTTGATCGTCTCATTCAGAAAGTGTGTACTAGGATCACTCATTAGAATCCTTAGACACCCAAATCACATTAGTACATACTCAAAGAGGAACTTCATAGCAGTCATGCCTGTGCAGTCCTTCACACGCTGTGCCTCCAGCCATCGAGTCAAATACTCAATCACGGTGATAATGTACCATGCTCCCATCTTCTTACCTTGAGGTTGAATGGGTCCCACAAAATATATTGCCCATTTCTCAAAGGGTTTTAATTTCATCTGTGGATTCAGAGGCAGCTCATCCCTCGGCAATGGCCTGCCCATCCTTTGACATACATCACACATCTTGCAGTAAGATTTTGAATCCTGATGGAGGGTTGGCCACCACAACCCTATGCGTAGAATCTTCTATGTGATCGCTCTCCCTACATAATGACCTCCCACGGTGCCCCCATGAGCGTCAGCTAGGCCACTGCTCCTTCCAAATTCTGGTACATATCATCGCAATATTTCATCATTCCCCATTTTGTACAAATGCCCGGCAATGACAGAAAAGTCTGTCGCGTGCACCACTAACTCTTTCTTCTGTTGGAGGGTGTAACCTTCAAGGGAAATTCCTATCATTAGGAAGTGTATGATGTCTTCAAAATGACCATCTGCAATGCACAATGCAAATAGTTGCACATCAAGCAATCCTTCCTCCAAATTAATGGTCTCTTCCCCTGTTTCGATGTGCGACAGATGGTCTGGTCCTGCGTTCAGTCATCTAATCTTCACAATAACCTCAAAATCACACTCCTGGAACAATAACAACCATCTACAGATTCTCCCCCCCAACATAGGCTTATTGACCAGGTATTTCAACATAGAATGATCCATATACATCTTGAAATGTCCACCCAACAAATAGTGTCTAAACTTCTAGAGTGCATATACCATGGCTAACCCTTCACTCTTGGTGGTGGAATAGTTCTTCTCAGCCTTGGATAGCCTTCTTCTTGCGAACGCTATAGGATGGTCCAATTATCCTCTGCCAGCTTGTGTCAGTACTTCTCCCAGTGCTATACATGATGCATCGACATGTACAAGAAACTCCTTCCAATCCAGGAAGACTAAAATTGGTGTGGTAACCATGTTTGCTTTGAATACATCCAAGCTTTTCTTACAGTCCTCATTCCAGCAGAATGTGACATCCTTTTTCAACAACTTCTCCATAGGCACGGTGATCTGGGAATAGCCCTTGATAAACTTCCTGTAATACCCAGTATGTCCTAAGGTTGCGCACAACTGTTTCACACTCCTCGGCACCTCCAAATTAAGTATCACTGTTATATTTACAGGATCTACCAACAGTCCCTGTCTACAAACCACATGACACAACAGAGTCCCAAAGGGAACCCAAAATAGGCACTTCTTCAGATTGAGCACAATCTGGTACCTTCGATAGGTATCTAGCATCAGGCAAAAACTTGCCACATGGCGTTTCACCAACCCAAACATAGTCCATTCATCAAAGTACACTTCTAGGAACTTATGAATAAATTCCTTGAATGGAGAAATAACTACGCGTGAAAAAATCGTAGGCGCATTCTTCAATCCGAAAAGCATTACAATGTACTATTTAGTTTTGAAGGTCATCTTGCTTCTATCCTCCAGCGTGATTTTTATCTGATAGTACCCCGAGAACCCATCAGTGAAGGAGTATGCTTCCTAGCCACCTACATTATCCAATACCTCATCAATGAACGGAGTCGGGAAAGGATCATGTACGCAAGCCTCATTCAACTTCCTAAGATCTACGAATATCCTTATTTCATCCTTCTACTTCTTTTCCTGTACCAACATTGGGCTTACCCAATCAGATTCTTCTATGGGCTCAATGATGCCTGCCACAAGCATCTTGTCTAGCTCTAAGTGAACCTTCTCCTTATACTTTGGATTGAGATGGTAAGGTCTTTTCTTAACCACTTCATGTCGGGTTTTAAAGTGATCTTCATAACACCCAGGTCTCCTATTACCCCTTTTAGCTCCATAAACTTGGTAGGGAACAAATCCTAGTATTCATGGATAAATTCAGCAACCTTATCTACTGTCACGTCATCCTAGTAATCTCTAATCTTTGCGAGTTTGGGCTTTGCCTCCATACCAATATTTACCTGTTTCGTTTTCAGTGGTGTAGTTATATCAAGATTCTTAATCTCCTGTCCCTCAACCTCACGATGTCCCTCTGTTTTGGGGATGTTAATCTTTCACATATCCTCATCTTCTTCTTCAGCAGTCACATTATAGCATTCCAGCGCATGGCTCAGCTGAGTAGTCCAATAAGGTTGAATCAGATCCAAAGGATCCTGTGGTATCCTAAATATTGTTTCTTTCACTTCTTGTAGTGCTTCATCAATACAACCAAACCTGTCTTCAAATCTAAACGTCATTATGAATCCTTCGCGTAGAATATCCCATTCACCTGTACCATGGTGGAGCTCTATTTCCCAGTACCAGTTCATTGGGATGACATCCAAGGTATGATAGAACATGTGCACCCATTTCAGTTGAGGCTTCAATCCATAAGCCTAAGCCCATTTGGTCAAGTGTGCGCATGGATTGTCATTCCCGTCATATTCGTCTATCATTCGTACCTTCAGCTTCCCAAAGCATGTGCACATCATCCTCCTACACTCGTGCCAAACACAAAAGCTACTCTTGTGTGTACCCCACCATCTTACAGGTGTAGCACGCAGTGCCCAATCCAAATCCTAGAAGCGCTGCTTCTCTAGTACTTGCCTCTCAAATGCATCCAAAAAATACATCTACATCATTTAGGCCATCGTAAGTGGGCAGATCTCTTACCTCTAATGATACACAGTGCAACGACCAGGTCATCATGTTACATCTTAATGTGGTTACTTCATGTAATCGATTCTACTAGCGCTCTAATTATTCATCAAAGTCCAAGGTGCAGGAACTCTTGCGATCCCATGTAATTCGTCCCTCCACTATAGGATTCACTCAATCTTGGTCTCGCACTGTTATCTTGTCTATGCAGTCCAAATCATCATCACTCTCATAATCGCGGACTAGTTCAGTATAACGCGATCCTTCAGTAGTATCTATGGGTACTATTACATGGATTGATTTCTTCTCAAATATCATCTTTCACTTCTTTAGGTTTATTACCCCATTCATATCAGTAGCCAATCAATGCTAAGGAGCATAGGGTAGGGGTTGCTGTCATCCACAATTTCTATTATCTCAAAGTCAACCAATGCACTCATGCCTTCAATATCCACAATCTCTCCTTGCAATCGTCCCATGGGGATGATATTATACTGATTTTCCATCTTTAATTGAATCGGAGACCACTACAGCGCGAGTCTTCCCATCCGCTCCCAAGTCTGCTTTGGTAGGACGTTCGCGTCTAACCCTAGATCCAAAATAACTTGATCCATTTCATATTCCCCTATCTACACGATCAATCTCATCTCTCCTCCTGTCCTTGCTTTATGTTTACCAATCTTCTGTACCACACGTGGTTCACCTGGAGTTCTTTCGGCACATCTATTTATAAGCTCCTATAATCCCTTCTTAGCCTTGTTATCGCGCAACAACTTCATGCAAGTTTCTAGAAAGGTTGTAAGCATAGAAGGGTCCATTTCCTAGTCAGGCTTATCCTTGCTTCTTGAGGTGGAGGCCTCAGTGAAGCTCTTCTTTGCTTCCATGAACATTTCGTGTGCACGCTCTAAGTCAAACTCAGCCTCCTTTATCAAAGGTTTGTGAACCCATGCGTTGTCTTCGGGATGTTTCCCCTTATCATCACCCATTGCAATTCACCTTCGGAGGACTATATTCACATTTGGATCCTCTTCACAAGTCTCAGACCTTATCATCTGTAGGTTCTGAGTCAGCTAAGGTGGTAGCGCTCCCTTGTCGTGTATCCTTACTATCAGCGTAGGACAGTCTTTTGTCTCATGACGAAACTGAGTACAATATTTGCACGACGGTCGCGTAGGGTTAATGCATTCATAGGAATAATGTCCCAGTCCTTTGTAATTGTAGCTAATTAGCTATTCCCGACCTCTACCAGGTCCTCCTTTGCCTCCGCCTCATCCACACCCCCGAAAGCCTATTCTCGTCATCTCTGCGCTTTGGTCAGGGGGCCGTGTTTTTGACTGAACCCTATAGGTCGAAGTTCTCTCCATCATCAATTCATAATTTTTGCAGTTGCGCTCATCATGCCCTACCGACTTGCAGAAGTTGTAGAACAGTTGTTGCGGTGTTTGTACAAACTTTTGCAGCAAATAACAGTTATCCATCATATGTTTTCCTGCTACCTAACATATAGTGCACCACAACGCAGGTCCTGCGTTCGGTCCTTCTTGAGCTTCCAGCATCAAAGGCATCGGTCCTCCTCCTGCAATATAGTTCGCAAACACTGGGCAATGGTCTTTGTCATGTCCCTCACCTTTACGTTTCAAGCACCATACCTCTTTGTGCACCTCCAGTTGAACTATTCTGTTCATCTTCAAACTTTTCATTTCAAGGAAAATATTTTGCAACTGCGCATGGATCTCTTGCACCCCCAGATTTAGATATTGCATCAGTGTTTCATGCAATCTCATTACAATCTCCAAGGCCTCTACCTAAGTCATAATCTTCTATTGTGATATTGAAATCCTTAGGTGTGGTAGGAGCGAAGCCACAAACCACTCGCAGTGCTTCCCATCTGTTAAGTTCATATTAGCCATGCGGATTTTACACTTCAACCTCTGATCCAATTCCCAAGGTGTCTCACCTAGTTTCATCGCAATTTCCTTGAACCCTACAATTGACTGTGCCTCAGATTTAGGCCTACTGAACTCTTTATTCAGCACAGTCTAGATTTCTGCCACCCCAGTGTTTGGGTTATCATTAGAGTACTTGATGTACTAGGATAGCGAGCGATCCTGTAAAGCACTAACTAATGTTTCCTTCTTCACATGATCATCTGTAATGCCCTGAGCTTACCACACAGCTTTCATGATGAACCAAAACTACTCTAGGTCCTCATTTTCCAAGCCTTTAAACAAAGGCAGCTTCACTGAATTTTCCATGTTGAACTGCGGTGGAGGTGGTGGTGGTATGGGTGAAATCGCAGGTGGTGGTGGTGAAGTTGGAGGTGGTGTGGGTGGAGGTGGCAGTCATGGGAATCCCTATCTTATTAACTGAGTTTCATTTCATCGAGAAGCCTACGCTACTCCCTCTTCATCACCCAATGGAGGTGAAATCAGTGGGCTATACTCAGGACCCTTTCTTCCTTTGTTTCTGTAAGTCCTTTCAGTTTTCATAGCTTCGAACATCAAGGTAGCTGCATAACCTATTTTTCGCACAATAACATCTTAATCCAAGTATTCAAAGACTTCAAGTACTTACCTCACGTGCCTTTGAAAAAGTGTTGCTCTGCCTCGCTATAACTAACTGAGGTATTGACCGGAAATTTAGTCACAAATCCTCCTATGATGTGATCGAGCCAATGATTGACAACTCATTCGATCTTATCCTCAGAGGCTTCCAGTGTCTGTACTAACTTCGAAGTCCAGACAATAGGACCATCAAGTCTCAACCTTCCTTAGCTATCCACTAACGTTGCGATCCACTCGTATAACTCAACTAGAAAGGAACATAAAAAGATCTCATGGATTTCTATATGTAGGTACCTATCCAACCACTATTCCTTTGTTAGTCGTGGATTTATGTTCTCCTGCGCCACGAATTTGTGGATCTTCCTGTCTAACCAATATTCAACCTCTTTCTTAGTTGGATTCTAATGATACGACATCACACATCTCTTATGTGGATTCCGGTCCCAACAATGGAACCATTTGTTGGCTGCGTGGGGCTTGACCCAGGTTCAACATTAGTTAGCCAAACAAATCCCTACACTACTGGCCCTTCCAGAATCAGCCTATGGAGCGTAGACCGAAGTCTCACCCAAAGCAGTATGGGGGGATGTTGGAACCAAGTTTTCGCACCCTAAGATGGTCATGATGTCAGTTTATACCCTTTGTTCCTACTTTCACGTAGGTTACTAAGTTCTAGGGCTCTGTCAATCTAGCCCTTTATTCTGCCCTTCAATACCTCCGCGAAGGAGTACGATTGACCTTAGTCCAGCCTTAACCCACGATCAAATTACTTTCGTGCTACTATGACATCAGGCTATATAGGTCCCCAAGTTATCCCAAGTGTATTACTTATCTTACTAAGCAATCACAGTTAGCATCAGATAAACAGATATTCGTACTTGCATTTGATTAGCTAATACAGTCACATACATTCGTGCATCACATGAACATTGTAAATTAAACCCAAAACGAAATATAACTAGATGCATTAACAAGAAATAGATACACAGAATTTGAAAAATACTTCCCTTTATTGATATATTCATATTATTACAGACTCTATCCGCCCTGTGCATAGAGCTGCAGGGGTTCGTGCACTCAACTGCAGACTTCTACCCTAGGCCTCTGCACACTCAGCTACAGATCCTCTACCTATGCTAAGACCTAAAACACTTAGACTTCACTATCAAGACTCTTCACTTCATTCTTTGCTAAAGACTTCCAACTACTTAAAGCTTACTTAGCTCCTTTTATACAATCCCATGGTCCATAGACCATGCGTGGATCTTTACAGCCGACTTTACACTTTACAAAATAAGGGTGGAAAACCCTTTATGACTCATAACACCTTCATGCTCCGTGACCACAAAATTTGGATACTTTACAACTTTATTACAAAATTTGACCCAAAACATGGGCTTCTAGCCCCAAAATTGTCCTTGGGGGATCACGTTCCCAACACATTGTCAACTTCCTTCTACAACTTCAAGATTTCTGCTAAACCTTGATCCCTTGCAACTCTAATGTCCTTGACTTCTTTCTCTGTTTGCACATACATCCATTTTGTATACTCGTATCAGATTTTGAGGTCTTCAAATTCTTCCTTCAACTTCGTGTGCATCTCCTGAAATTCAACATTCTTTGTTTTCACCAAAGCCACTTCAAAAGCTAATACCTACATTTTATCCACTACCATGTCCATGAAAACTATATCAGCATCCCTACTAGATTCCTTGGTCATAACTTGAGGTTCTTTCGCTTGATCAACCATCAACTTCACTTGTCATATCGTCGAGACCATACACTTCTCCTACCATTCAACTTGGGTCTTTACTTGCCCCTGACGAACTTTCCAAAGCCCTGTGAAAAGTTTGATATCACCTATCATGAAGAGATATCTCCTTCTTCAAAAAGGCCTCTAATACCAATTGTCACAAGGTGTAGTGGTATCACTTCAATTTGCAAATCGTTCAAAGCCCCACGAAATTAGGAGCTCTGATACCATCTGTCATGCTCCTATCATGGTGGTGGTCTTCCAACCACACATAGGCAGGTGCGACACCACTATCGACTTTCTTTTCACCAATACTTATGAGTACATGTTTGCCTAACATTCAACACTTAGTTATTTTCTCTTTACTTCTACTAAGCATTCATTATTACACAATGGAATAACATTTACATCATCATCATCATATCATAAATATGCACAATAGAAATACTTTCTTTTTAATGGGTGGGGAAACTCCCTGAATATTAAAGTCTTCCCAAATATAATAATTCAGTATTTTTACAAGTACAACTTTGCTAGGAAACTCCAAATTTCACCTTATCAAACTTTCCAATTTTCAGCAATTTCAACTTGCCTGTGTCGGGTTGCCCACCTCACTGGGTCAGGTCCCCCTTCATTCAATAGCACCCACCTTCATGTCATGCACCTCGTCATATCGTGCAGAAGTGCCCACCTCGAGTTGGGTCTCCCTCCGCGTTCAGACTTTCCCATCACACCGTGCATCTCGTATGCATCGTGCCCCTATGTCATTCAGAGTTACCATACACACCGACATCTCATCATGTTCAGAGTTGCTCGCACCCACCATTCAACTCACCAACCCGTCCACCGTGCAGACCTTCCCAACCAAGTTGGGTTGCGAGTTGGGTTGCCCAACTCTGTTGGGTGGCTTGTGCCCACCGCAGCTTGGGTCACCTACACCTAACTCGCCAAATAGTCTTTGCTTCTACCAAACCACAACTCGCCCTTGCGATAAACTTGCAACTCACTCTTCCTCCAGCTCGACACTTCGGCCCACCTGTTTGCTTGCACCTTGCCTCAACCCAATGCCTTCGCTCTTACTAAGTCGCAATTGTCTTGGATGCTTATTGCTTGAACTTCAATTGAAGATTCTCTTCAACTCACCATCTCTTATATATATGCATCTTCCATGTGTTAAGGTGGGTCAGCCTACCCCAGGCCAACTATACATCCATCCACCATTTGCCAAATTAATGCGTCAGCCAACAAACTTGGGTCCATTTCTGCACGTCGGCCTGCCTAGGGCATCCAACTCCACACGTCAGCCCAACTCATCGATATTTTGACAATCGATATAAACTCGTCGTGTGTGCACCCATACTTTGCCAATTTTCCAATTCTCGGTTTTTCGACTCTCCAAGTAACTTGTTGCACCGTCGCACAACTCATAAAGGGTGCATTTAACCGAACACTCCCACTCATCATGTCACCTTTAACCAAACTCGTGCGTTGTCACAAAGTTGACTCGTTGCTCATAACCAAAGATGCCTCCCACAGTCACCCATCGCACCTGAGCGCGTACGGTCTCAGCTCATGGTCATAACACTGGGGATGGCAGGGGTCGACTCATGGAGTCAGCCCCTGTGACCCCCGGGCCAGCGGCTGCAAAGGTGGACATGGAGGGAGCTCCATGCACCTCCCTCCCCGCCGATCCCTGCAACCCAACATGCCCTCAAGTGGCAGGGGCCAATTCCCGGCCACCCTGGGCCCTTTTTTTTGGTTTTTATTTTTTTTATTTTTTTTAATTTGTTTTTAATAATGATAAATATTATAATATTTTATTTTTTCTAATTTTTTTATATTTTTATTCTTATTTCTTTTTTCTATTTTTTTTTATTTTATTTTGTTATTTTTTTTCATTTTTATTTTCATTTTTTTCTTTATTTATTTGTTTTTTATTTATTTATGTTTTAACTTCAATTTTTTTTTTTTATTTTTTATTTTTTGTTAATTTTTTTCTTAAATTATGTTGTATTTTTTCAATATTTCCATTTTTTCACTTTTTTGTTTTTTCTTTTGTTTAAATATTTAAGTTTTACTAGTAATATTTTGATTTTGATTTTTTTTACATTTTATATTTTTTTTTCTCTTTTATTATATTCTTTTATATTTGATAATCTTTTGTCCTGTTTTTTTTTGTTATTACTTTTTTTTTTAATTTGAAAAATTGTTTTCTTTGTATTATTTTTTGTGTTTTTATTTATTATTATTATTTTGAATATTTGATTCTTTTTTTTTACAAGTTAATTTCGTTTTTTTTTTCTTTTCTTTTTTAAGGTTTTATAGTCATAAATTTTTTCCATAATGTCATGTTTGAAATATTTTAAAAAATTATTTTTTTTCGTAGTCATAATCTTTCGTTTTAATTCCATGGTTGGAAAATTGTCGATATTTTAATGTTTTTCTAAGTCATGAATATTTTATCTTTAATGTCATGGTTGAAAACAATTATAAGTATATTTTCTGAAATTCATGCTTGAAAATCATTGGAAATTTAAAGATTCTTAGAATCATGAAATTTTCTTTTTAACGTCATTATTAAAAAATGTTGAAAATTAACCCTAAAAAAAAAAGACATTATTCCAGCGTCAACACTTTTTTTCAGGGTGTTTTCTGCACACAAAAAATTGGCTTTTACTGTCATTTTTAAAAAATGTTGGAAATCTACCCCGAACAAAAAATGTTATTCTAACATCTACACTTTTCGTTTTCAGCCTGTTTTTTTCATTTTTTGAGGGGTTTTTGGGCTAGAGTTCTCATTTGATCGGTAACTATGTTAAGATCATATCTTCATGAAAATGATACGCTTTCACATTATCTCAAAGCAAGAAGAATAGCCATTTTCTTGTGTTAATAGGTCTGTGTTTTATGGCTACTTGTGGGACCTTCATTTCTCACTTGGAACAAATTTGACTATCTTTCCACAACTTCTATCCATGGAGCCTTTCTTCTAAGTAAGGAACTACTAGTCAATGTTGCAATGATCTAGGATCATATCTATTATGCATCCAGTATGAGATGGTCTCTACTATGGCAAGATTTGTGATCCCCACCCTTGTCATGGCTTGAAGCTACAAGAATGAATCTATCATTTACGTAACCATATCACAAAATAGAAGAAAAGACAAATCAACAACTTGAAAATTATCCTCTTCAAGGGGGAAACCCCCTTTACATCACATAAATGAATAATTCTTGGATGATTAAAATGACAAGACCTCATTGGTATATATAGGAGTCTAGAGGGTCATAATATAATCAGAGCCTACATAATAATAATAATGTAAGAGCACACCAATAATAATAATAAGGCTACACCAACAGTAATAATAAGGAGGCTAAACTAGTATTATAGGGACCTAACATGCCACTCTCCTTCAAAAAAAGTGTTTTCCTCAATGCTTGAGTAGTTGTAGATGCTTATGTATAAAGTTTTCATCCTCCCATATGGAATATATAGTGAGTAATTTCTTCCACTTAATGAGATACTTTGAATTTGATTGATTTCGTAGCTGCTAGGTTCTTGCTTCCATGACTACTTCAAGCTCCAATATGATTTTATTTCCTCGTCAAGTTATGCCAATATTGTTTGAACCAGGGGCTTGTCACTGGTAACCTTTGTTAAGCACGAAACATAGAAAAATGGGTTTACTTGAGAAGATGCAGGCAACTCCAATTTGTATGCCATAGTATGAATATTTTGCAACACCTTGTAAGGACCATAATTCTTGGTTGATAATTTATTATCATTCTTAGCTTTCTTGAGTGACATTTGTTTGTATGGCTGCAACCATAAAACTACCCAGTCACCTACATCAAAATTTATTTCACTGTGATCCTAATCTTCCTATTCTTTCATTTGATTATGTGCCAGAGTGAGGTTATCCTTTCAGAGTTGGAGAACTTGTTGTTGAAACGCGATGTGATATTCTACTACTTAAACCTTGGAATTTCTCTTAAATATGATGTGATGGATGGTGGATGATATCCATAGAGTGCCATAAATGTGATCGTTTTTACTACAATATGGAAGGAAGTGTTATACCACCATTCAACCATAGTTAACCACTTCACCCATTGTGTTTCTTTATCAAATACAAAGCAATGAAGATATCATACCAAACATTTTCTCACTATCTCATTTCTTCCACTAGATTAAGGATGATAAGGTGAGATATGAGCTAATTTAGTACCAAGACAAGAAAACAATTCCATCCAAACATTTCCAGCCAATTTGGGATCTCTATCACTTACAATAATATTTGGGTTTCCATGTAGCTTTTGAATTGTTTCCATAAATGCAGTAGAAATTATTTTGGGTTTAAAAGGATGAGATAATGTACAAAAGTGTGCATACTTGGTAAGTCTATCAACTACCACCATGATGACACTCTTTCCTTAGGTCTTGGGTAAACTTGTGATAAAATTCATACCTCCTCCCAACGCTAGCTTGGAATGGCTAAAGGTTGTAACGAACCTAGGGTCTTAATTTCCTCAACTTTATTTTGTTGGAAAACCAAACATTCTTCTAAAAACTTTTGAATATCAGATTTAAGGAAATCCCAAAAAAAATCCTTCTTGACCCTATGGTAAGTTTTTAAAGCTATAGAGTTCCCTTCTAAAGGAGAGGTTCGCAATTCCAAAAAAATCTTTTGTTTGAGTTGGCAATTCTTACATAGATATAGGTTATGTTCATACCATAATGATTCATTTTTCAAAATAAATGTATCATATGTATTGGGATATTGTTGAAACTTTTCAATGAATGCCCACAACTCTTCATCATTCTTCTATTCCTCCCTTGCTTCAGTTATCAAATTAGGTTTGATAATAGAAATGGCATAGAGAAATGCTTCCACGTCCTCATCCCTTCTTGAGAGTGCATTTGCAACAACATTTTGCTTCCCTTTTTTGTAGATTATTTCAAAGTCATAACCCAAGATCTTACTGACCCATTTTTTCTTCTCTTATGAAGATAATATTTGTTCCAAAAAATGTTTAAGATTATCAGGATCTGTTTTTACCTTGAAGTGTCTTCCCATTAGGTAAGGGCACCATTGCTTTAGGGAATGTATTATGGCCAACATTTCCTTCTTATAATAGTTTTTTGTAAATATTTTCCCTTGATTGGACAACTTTCAAAAGAAATGGGTCTCCCTTCTTGCATTAAAACAACACCCATTGCATTAAATGGTGTAGCTAAAGCTACAGCTTGGCACATTTCCTCTTTAAGATGTTCAAAGGAAATAGTTGCTTTTGGAGTCCATAAAAATGCATCTTTCTTCAGTAATGTTGTTAGAGGAGCTTTTATTTCCCCATAATTATTAACAAACTTGTGATAATACCCTGTCTACCAGAGAAATCCTCGAATATGCTTTAGGGTTGTTGGGATTTCCGGTCCTTTATGGATTTAGTTTTGTTAATATCTACCTTAAATCCCTCATGAGATACAATATGACCCAAATATTCCACCTCCTATACCCCAAAGAAATATTTAGATGTTTTTGTATACAATTGTTTCTCCTCCAATAGTTTGAGCACCTTGTCCACATGTTGAACATGATCCTTCCAAGACTTTTTGTAGATTAGTATATCATAAAAAATTACTAACAAAACTTTTCTAAGGGTGGGTTTGAAAATGGGATTCTGGTAAGGCAAAAAGGCATGACCAAAAATTCATAATGACCTTCATGAGTTATGAACATTGTTTTTGGTATTTCTTTAGTCTTCATTCTAATTTGATGATATCTTAAATGAAGATCCATCTTGGTGAAGTAAATTTCTCCATGTAATTCATCCAACAATTCATCAGTGACAAGAATGGTAAATTTATATTTAGTAATGAGCTTGTTGAGCTCCCTATAGTTAGGACACATACACTATAATCCATCCTTCTTGTGTACCAATACTACTGGAGAAGAGAAATAACTTTGGCTAGGTGTAATTATACATGTCTCTAGCATTTATGCAACCATATGTTCAAGTTCACTCTTTTGGGCATAGGGATCTGTAAGGTCTGATGTTTGGAGGAGTGCTTCCTAGAATAAAGTTAATAGCATGATGATGGTCATGAATAGGTGGGATGCCTTTGGGAGTCTCAACTACCTTCGAATGATTGTTCAAGATTCTTTGGAGATATGGAGAGATAAATGATTTTTATGTTTGAACATCTAGTGAGAATAATTGTGCAATTATGCCTCATTGTTCTTTCTTCAAGATCTTTTTCATGCCATTAGAGTTGATTATCTTCCTTGGTTTCCCTATGACTCACCCTAATCCAATTTCCTTTTCTTCCCAAAAACATTTCTTGAAAATTAAATGTTATCATCCCCAAAGATTGTAACCATTAGACTCTTATTACAACATCAACACCATCCATTGTAAAGGAAATCATTGGAATATTCAATACATATTACCCCATGGTTATATTTATATTATGGCACTTCCCTAAGAAATTTATAGTTCCTCCATTTTCCACCATCACTTAACACTTTGGTGTTGGATATAGAAAGAAATTAAATTCCTTGGCTATCTTACAATGAATAAGATTATTGGTACTAATAGAATCAATCAACACTATTACCTTTTTTTTCTTGATATATCCTTCGATTTTAAGAGTTTAAGGAATTGTAATTCCTGCCAATGCATTAAAATATATGTTTGGATCCATTTCTTCTTTAGCTGGGGTTGGTTCCTACTGTATCTCCTCTTCCTTTTATATTTTTTGTTCCTTTTCTTCCTCCTCTTCACAATCTACATGAAATAATTTCTTCTCAACACACCTATGATCCTTAGTGTATTTGCTATTAGAACTGTAACAGAGCCATTTTGATCTTTTTTCCTCCATTTTTTTTGGTGTCAACCTTGTAGGTTGTGGGTGGCTAGGAGCAACAACACTTCCATGATTATGTTGTGAGTGGTAGATTTCCTTGTTTCCATAGTTTTTCTTTCAAATTTTCTTGCCACCTTGAATGCCTTCTCCAATGAATTAGGTTCCCAAAGGAGAACCTCATGTTGAGGTTATCCTTTAAAGTAATTACAAAGACATCAATCCTATGTTCTTATGGAATATCATTTACCTTGATATTCAATCTTTGGAAGTCCCCATTGTGCTCTGCCATTGAACCTTTTTGTTTGATAGTTATCAATTGGCTAAAGAAGTTATTTCTTTCTGTATCCTCATAATCCGCTACCAATTCTTATGTAAAAATCGTCCAAGTGACAATTTATTTGCAAGAACAAATCCTTCAATTCCACACAAATTTTATTTTTTTCTAAATATAAAGATGCAATGTGTACCTTTTGTGTGTGTGAAACATCATGTAGATCAAAGAATTGCTCAATCTACAGTATCCGTGTTACCAGATCCTTGCCATCAAAGTTTCACATATCAATATTTCGAATATGATTGGTCTTAATCCAAAATTGGAGTCTCTAAAATCATGATTCACATTTTGTTTTCTTTCTTCATGAGTTTCATGAAACACCTTATCACCACTAGGAAGCCTTTCTTCTAGCAACTTTTCCAAACCTTCCTTCAAACCTTCCATTTCTGCTTCATGTCACTTTTTTTACTATCCATGTCACCTTTAATTTATCCTTTTAAACCATCCATGTCCCCTTTTACTTCATATTTGGTTGCACTTTGTGAGAGCAAAATTGTTGCACTTGGCCCCGTAATTTTGATATATCATGTTGCAATTCTTCCTCTTCATGCATCATAGTAGAGCTTTCTGAGGGCTTAATGGGTGTTGAATTGATTTTCTTGGTAGGCATTTTAGAACCAAATATTGATATTTATGCTTCAATATGCACATTAAATCATTTGAAACTTATTTTTCAAACAAAATTTATGCAATTTTTTAAAAAATACACACCTTTTTCTTGCTTTTAGGAGCTAAATATTGAAGCTATTGTATCTCTATAATTTAGGCTCTCCAAGGTTTGAAATTTCGTCCTATGGTAGCCTCTGAGTCTTCTTTCCGTCGCCACAATTTAGCCTGAGATTGGATTCCTCAATATAAAGTTATTCCCAATCTTCCACGATGACCTGGTTATGGATTGGTTCAATAGGGAAAACTTGTATGGAATTCCATGTGTCACGTTTTCAACCTTCAATCCTAAAAATGATTCAAGACAAGCTAAATTTCGTGCAATTTTAGTCACATTTTATGAAATTCAAAATCGATAATCATAGAGAAAGTTGTGATGGTTTTCCCTAGGTCACTTGTTTGAGACTGAATTCTGGAGCATGCAAAAATCCTAACTTCCTTGTACCATATATTAGAAAATGTAGCGAACCAAGATATGAATTTTTTACACAAATTTGAACATGAATTTTGGCTCCAAGTCATCAAAATTTCAGTTTATGAGGCCTTGTAGAAAAAAAGTTATAGCGAAAATTCCAAGATGGCCTATTTGAAGAAATGAAACCCTAGAATCCAAAGCTCTTATACCAAATGTTATGCAACTAGATCACAAAACGTAAGAAAATATAGATCAACAAATTGAAAATTAGCCTCTTCAAGGGGGAACTTTTTTACTTCACATAAATGAACCGTTCTTGGATGATTTAAAGGTCCTACATTTGATGATGTTCTCGTAGGGTCCAAACCCTCTTCTTCCTCCAGAACGAGTAGACCTGCAAGTCAATTCAAAGAAGCGTATACATAATAGATAATTCAATGTGAATACATAAAAGATATGTTAGATCATCATATATAAGAATATAAAATAATATCATGAGACAATAACATATCAAGAACAAGACATGAGCTTCATTATTGATTAACAACAATAGGTACAAGAAAGGTACAGCCTAATCCAGGCCAAAGGCACCAACAAAGCCTTCCTCCAGATTAGTCTAGCCCGAGCCATGAAGACAACCTCTTTAATAAGCACAAGCAGATGCTATAAGGATGATGAGCATCTATGCAAAGGAATCCAGGGTTTTCTAGAGACCGGGAGTTCAGGAGGCATGGGAAAAATAGACTTGATCTGGGAGAAAAATGGGTATATATACCACCTGAAATTGGTTAATTCATTTGTGCCACGGGCTCCTGTAGGTGGGATTTTGGTAAAACCTGTAAACCCCACCTGAAAAGTAGTATTTTATTTTATTTTTCCATATTTTAAAAGCTACATGTGGGTTCAGTGTTATACGACCCGCATATGTACATGATTTAGTGTGGGAAGAGTCACATATGGAATTTGAAATATTATTTTTTAATATAAGATCAAGTCTATATGGGAAATGGATTTCTTGGGGCCATAAAAGAGCATGAATTCTAAAAGAGTGTTAAATGATGCTATAAAAAATACCTCCTTGGTATACATAGGAGTCTAAAGGGTCACAATATAATCAAAGCCTACATAACAATAAAAATGTAAGGGCACAACAATAACAATAGGGGGCTTCTATGCAGCACAACAATAATAATATGGGGGCTACATGGGAACAATATTAACAATAAGGGGTCTACATTAATAATAACAGTAAGGGGCTTACACTAGTATTATAGGGACCTAACACCATCCCAAATTTATTATTCATTCTTAGTGTTGGTGTCAAAGGGGTCAAGAAATCCTCAATTAATCTGAAGGATTTGAAGAAGGTGGGTTCTTTGATACAAGAGATGTTTACATATTAAGTATTACAAACAATATATTGGGCCCTTTAATCCAATTCAAGACTCCTATATATGCTCTGGATAGAAAAAAAGGACTTTCATTATTATTCAGAGATCTTCCCTTGAGATTCTCAAATGGTCATCAAGTATGTGGGGTCCAATGTTAGGTTGGATACTTTCTTATATGAGTCAAGTTGGAAATTCCAAAATACAAGTCCAATGCAAAATTGTAGTATACTTAGGGTGATAATATGGGGCATTGTTTACGATGCTAGATCCTACTAACATGCAGGGGGTCTCTGCAATGTGAAATCCCAATTAGACCTCACACTAGTTGGAGTAGGAGACTCATTTGGAGTATTTTCCCAACCACCATAACTTAACATTTACCTTGGCTACAACGAATAACATAAGATATTACACATATTTCCTTTGATATCTGCAAGTAAGTTGACATTGTGAAACACCAATTGTAATGTGTAAAAGGATAAATTCATGAGAGGGGAGACAAAATGTGTCTCTAGAAGGAAAGTAATAGGACTATAATAAGAGAGGCACATGATAGCAAGGAAATATTCATTGATTAACATGCAAATTAGTTCACAATATAACAATGACTCATGAAGGAAAATATAACATGCATTCAACAAGATATGCACCAAATCCACCAAAAGAGTTCAATTTCTTTAGTACATAAGAATTCCACCATATACTACAAACATCCAAACAATAGCCTTAAAACATTCACAATACATGAATGAAAGTGTGATGGCTCAATTAGCTTCAAGTATTAAGTGAAGGATCCAAGTACGCAGTTACAATGATGAGGCACTAGTTCCAATTCTGTATCATTAAGTCACTTCTTGCTTCTCTAAGGAATGATTTTTCTCTCCTATGCCAAGTGGAAGAAGCCAAGGCTAGCTCTCCAAAGCCTAAGCCTCAAAAATCCTATTGCTTAAGTTATGAGGTTGCTTTTATAACAAGAGGAATGACCTTTCATATCCCCATTACTCTTGAACTACCCTCATGACTCTTGGAATACCAATGTGACCTTTTGACTTCCATAAGACTCTTGTACTTGTAAATTACCTTTGAACTTCTATAAGACTCTTTTTTCCACATGTCACTTTTCATATTCCACATGTGACTCTTGGACTTCCACACATTTACATTTTTTCATTTTCTTAAAAATACATCATTACATTCCACATGATGATGTGGCAAGATACATGCACACAAATGACTTTGTGATGACACTTGTTCAAGCCATAACTTGGAAATGATGGCATGGACTTCATGATGAGGTGGTAATACCAGTTTTTTCTCCTTACTGTTATGCCTTTGAATTCTTTATGATAGATCTGATGTGTACTCCATTTTCTCCCTCTAAAGGGTCATGAATCAACATTCGAATCCTTTAAGTCATCATGAAATATATCCATTATGTCTTGGTCTAGGATCTACATCATGTCTTTGTGATGGTTCTTCTTTGTGCTTCTTCTCTGCAAGTGCTTCTTTGTGTTTTCTCCATGACATTTTCCTTGATAATCACTTTTCCTTGTTGAGAGGTTATACCTACTAATGAAGTTCACCAATTACAAGGAAAAATTAGTATTGAAATCATATTTTATATCTTTACCTTGCTCATGGAAGAATTTGTTTTTGATAGGCCTATGAAAGGGTTGAGAAGGAAAAGATTGATGTGGACAGGGAAGTTGAGCTCAACAATGTCTTAGGAAATCACCATTGTTCATTAAAACTACACCATGCGCTATGAGGAGGGGTTCTTCAAAGTAAAAAAAAGTGGGAAAGTTCAAGGAACAATGTGATGAGACTGATCACTAAGATTGTACCATGTGCTAGGCTTAAAGGTGTAGGAGATTGTGAGAGTGCAGTTTGAATTGAAAATCTGAGATGAATCCTCATTGAGCTATAGGATTGCGCCATGCACTAAGGAAGAAAGGCAGTGCAAGTTCTAGGCATAAAGAGGGATTACTGCTAATAGTGAGAATAAGACTAAGCATTGTTACTACACCATGTGCTGGGGTTAATGTCAGTCCTCTATGCCAGTGTAATTTAGCTCAATAGTTGTTGATTGTCCATTAGGAATGCACTTTGTTCCCTATGATTTTGACTTGATAGTGACTAATAGGAGGCCTCATTATGCACTAAGACTACACAATGCAATGAGAGGGAGGGGAAGGCCTAAGGATAGCAAATTTTTCCTCAATATATGCATGTTGTTTACTAGGAATGTGCTCTGGGTTCTATTCCATCACAATTTTCTTCCATAAGGGTTGTCTATGAGAGGATATTGTGCAATTCATTAAAGTAGGCAGAAAAAGGTAAGTCACTTTGCCTAGGAGATGCTTATTGCACTATGAGAGAGAGGAGCCCTTTTTAGGTGAAATTTTCTTTTGTAGAAGGCCATTAGAAATACTCCATGCACTATACAAGGTGAGATTACTCAAGTCTCATTGTCGTGAGTCTTTTTAGGCAACAAGGGTTAAGTGACTATGTTTTGAATGTTTTGAAGGATATAACCTTAAGAAATACTTAGT
Organism: Pinus taeda; assembly: GCA_000404065.3. Classification (NCBI taxonomy): domain Eukaryota; kingdom Viridiplantae; phylum Streptophyta; class Pinopsida; order Pinales; family Pinaceae; genus Pinus; species Pinus taeda. The sequence goes on from APFE031479232.1 coordinate 32,801, forward strand.
GCACAAGTATATGAGGCAGATATATTATCAATAAGGCTCATAAATAGACAATTCTCAAAACCTGGTAAAGGATTGAAGCTTTCATAACTTGCACTAGGCAGGAGGACCAAGAAGAGCTCCAAAATGGCTAAATTCGGGACCAATAGAGTAAGAAAGGGAAAAGCATCCAAACAAGAATCAAAAATGGATCACACACATGAAAACCATAAATACAAGATAGGGTAATGTTTATTTCTCATGAACATAAATTACACCTTGAAACAATAATAAAGCAGCACTTGCTTCTAAATGAAACAATTTAAATGCCACATTGCGACACAAGTGTCAACTATGACTAGAAAGTGCACTAAGTTGTAGGAATGTGTCTAGCACATATTCTCATGATATATAGGACCATATAATGTAGAATAATGCACTAGAACTACCTCTAGTGATGTGAAAAGGTGGGACACATACAAGAGTGAAAATGATTAGAAGCGACACCTACGATCATAAGAGAATGTGAAAACGACACTTGCAAAAGCTAAAGAAATTGAAAGAGACATATGTCGTAGTGAAGCCAACATCAAGACACCACTTGATAAAGTGAATTTGTTGGCAGGAGAATTTATTTTTAAATTTCTGAGGGTTTGACTAAGGGTGCCAACAAAAATATGACATAGTCTAGCAGTTCGCTGACATATTCACTCCTTCCAATGTTGAGATTGCAACAAGATGATGGAGCTTAGTGAAAAGAGTCGCCTTCACTAAGTGGGCCCGCAGGCTATTTTTAGCGCAAGTCTATTTTTAGACTATGTCTATTTTTAGACATATGGATCATGTCTATGGATTACAGGTTGCTGTTTATGGATGATTGATCAAGTTGGAAAAATAGATGGACTTCTATTTTTGATGAAAGTGTGAGTGATCACAGTGTGAGTGATCAAGTCTATTTTTAGACTGGCTGTCAAAAATAGAAAAATCAAATATTATTATCTCACAATAATATTTGGACTATAAACTTAATCTTATTCTCTTGGAGCACTTCAGTTTGAGCTACAGAGGTGGCACATGTAGTTGTCAGAAGGAAATACGCTTTTCTTATGATTCAGTTGAGTTGTTGCATGCATGACTTCAGTTAGAACTCAATCAGTTGAGTTTGGTGGAGTTGATTGTGGAGTTAATGGAGTTGTGTTCAGTTTAGCTTTGTTAAACTGGTTGTATTTAGTCTAACTGGCAAATAGACTAGAGATGAGTTGGGTGAATTAGTTATTAATTAATTCACAAGTTATTAACTCATAATACAAATAATGAATACATCAGTTAACTCAGTTGCATGTCAGTGCATGTTCAGTTCAGCAGGGACAGGTGTTAGAGAATCAGATTGCTATCAGTTGTGACTATAGTTGTGCATCAGATCTTGCACAATCAAGGATTGAGTATGCCAATGAGTTTGCCCACATATTTTCCCACATTGTAGCTTATTCTCACGTCCATAAAGAGTGAGTGACTATTTTTTTGGTGAAAAATGAGTTTGGTGAGCCATTCTCATCAGTTCTTGAGGAGGTATTGAGCAGTGGAGGCAGGCAAGCAGTGGAAGAGATTTGGAGATCAGATCTGAGCTGTATTGTGTGTAACAGAGGTGGAGATACTTGTGAGAAGTATTATGTTGTGTAATGTTACATGACTCAATCATTAATATACAGATAGTTGGGGTTTTTAGCGAGATGCTTTCCCCGCGATACATACTGTGTTAATGTGTGAATGCTCTTGATGTTTTATTGTTATTGATGCTGCTATATTGATGATCAATGTAGAGGAGCTTATTTATTGTGTATGTTTTCCGCAATAGTACATGATCAGGATAATCTCTGTTGAATATGTGTTAAATTATTCAAAATTTCTACATGGTATCAGAGCCGTTGATCATCAGATCTACTATTCAGGAAGTGTTTACATTCTATTTCTCTAGGCAGAGCCTGTAATCGGGCCAGGAGCCTCTGGATTCATCCTTCCTTTGGAAGGTGAAATATCTGGTAAAAGCCCATACCGTCAATCTCTGTACGAGAAATATTGTGTTCTCACGAATCTTAGATCCGAGGCGGTTGAGTTGGTTGCTGGTGGAATTCGAATTTGCAGCAGTGTTTTCTTGGTGACAATGCAGCAATGTCTTTCAACGGATTGCGATTGGAGTATGCTCTTGAGGGCAGCTCAAACTATATTGCATGGAAGGACAGGATGGAGGCAGTATTGGATGATAACGGGCTGAAGGAGTTCATAGATACGGATATCCCAAAGCCTACTGATGCTACTCAAGCTGATGCTTGGCAAAAGAAGATCGCAAAATGTCGAAGGATTCTGTTGGAGGGTGTGAAGGATCACATTGTGTCCAGCCTCCATGGAAAGGCTACTCCATATTTGATGTGGAAATCATTAACAGAATTATTCCAAAGCAAGAGCGATCAGAGGAAGCTGGCACTCAAAGATAAACTCAGAAACATCAAATGTGAGAAGGGTGACAGTATTCCTAAGTATCTCACGAAGTTTCACTCAGTGTCGAGAGGAGCTGGGAAGTGTGGGGGTTACTGTCGATGATGAGGACTTGGTGAGCTTGGCTCTCCTTGGTCTTCCGAAGAGTTGGCATTCCTATCAGGACTCTGTCAATGGTCGGGAGAAGTTGCCAGGATGGGAAAGACTATGGTCATATCTTGTGCAGGAGGAAATCAGGCGGAGTACCAGGGATGAATCTTCCTCAAAGGGAGCTGATGA
>APFE031479232.1:50239-75792 GCA_000404065.3 Pinus taeda
GTAGAGGAGCTTATGTATTGTGTATGTTTTCCACAATAGTACATGATCAGGATAATCTCCATTGAATATGTGTTAAATTATTCAAAATTTCTACATCCAAAAGGAAGAAGAGTGGAAAGATAAAGGGGATTTGGATTTGTATATTATATGACTCACACAACTATTACAACATTCATTCTTAACCATTCAAATTATACATTCAACAGGAAATTTAAAATAAGTATAAAATATTAAAGAGGCCCATAAATTACACAAATAAATGCCAAAAATTACATATTTCTTATATAAATCACCAACAGAGAACAATTTCATTACAAATAGAAACATTACAAGTCGTGATAGTTACAAACTTGTGTGTAATATCATAATCTATAGTGAATACATAAGTGAAACATTACAAATCCAGATGTTAGAGCTAAACATCTTTGGACGCTCAACACTATCTAATCTTCACGCTCGATCTAAATTTTGCAGTGCTATCTAAAAATTGTTTCCCACTTCCTTTTGTCCTCTTTTATAACCACACTCGCCCTGAACCTCGCTCGCTTGGTAAATAGTTTTCAATACCTAGGGCCATCATTCTAGTTTTCTTGTTGACTGTCTCAAAATATCAAAATTAGCTCCTAGTTCTTCGACACGCTCCCTTGTTTTTTGTTGTGTGAGTTCCAAGACATCTCACTGCCGTTTTAGTTTCTTGATGCTTTGTTTATGGAATTTCCATCCAAAATTCCCTTCACAACTGTTATACTTACAAAATACGAATGACCCAACATGCCCCGACCACAACCTATTGACTCACCCTCAAGTTAATGTGTTGTTCTTGTTGCTTCTGAATCTGTTGCAGGTTAGCTTCCATTAGTTTTAGTTGTGGTACCTTCAAACAAAGGACCCAACTTTGGAACAGTATGAAGAGAGGACTCCTTAAAACTAGTGAATGTAGAAATATAGGAGTTCCATGAGTCCATAAGTGTGGAAACCTTGGCTGAGAACTCAATAATGGTCTGCTAATTGAGTTCACTGGGTTGAGACTCAACCAATTCCTGAATTTGTTGATCAAAAATAGTAGATAGTGTGCTCAAGATCATAAAATGATTCTAAGCTTCCGGTCGAAGGTCACAAAGGACCTACTTGGTTATTTGAGATGCATCTTCTAGCTAACTAATTTGGGCATCAAGGACATCATCTTGGTCAAGGAGTTGTTGCTTGGCTTCTAGATCAAAAGTCACTAAGAATTGGTGGTATAAATTTTGAACATTCTCATGTAAAGGATCAATGACTGCATTTTTCTTTGTGATGACACGACCGAAATTAGAGATATAATGAAACAAATGCTGGTATTCCTGCATGACTTGGGGAATAGTAGCACGAAGAGAGGTGGTAGTCTACAATTGCTCACTAAGTTGAGCATGATAGACGATGGAAGGATCAAAGAAAGATTGTTTCCTCTTGGTGACAGTTTCCTAGAGCTCTACATGCTTGAACACTAGCTATTGAAATGTTGCTTCAACCATATTACAACATTCGACAGGGTTACAAGAAACAAAATATTCAGGCTATTTAGTGGCATATGGAGTAAGAGTTGGCCATAGAGATTGTGATGAGCCTCATCATTGGGTAATTATATGGACCTTAATTGGCCTTAATTCACCTCCTAGCTTAGTCAAACCAACTATTCTAAAAAATTATTGCATACTTTTGATTATATTTTGTTTATGAGATGAGTTAGAGTTGGATATTTTCTTTGTGGTCTAATGTGCATATAATGCAGGAATAAAGGATACAAGCAAGGGAAAATGTAGGCATAAAGGATAAAATCAAGGAACTATGGCAAAGACCTTGGTCAAAACTTGAATGGGACAAGGGAGAGTAATTATAGGAGGTAAATCCTCCTCATTTACTACCCCTCCATTTGAATATTCCTCCATTAGATCGGAGTGAAAATAGCCATCACTTTGAAGACTAGAAGACAGCTAAGCAAGTGAAAGTGACACAAACCAGTTTTTATTGAGTTAGAGGCCAAGCCTCCCTAATGGGAAGGAACTTATTAGAGACTTCAAATGTATAAATAGAGAGGCTTAGGACCTCAGTAGGATTTGAACTTCTATTATAAAAACACTATTTCATTTCTGAGCCACAAGACCTGTGACAAGTTGTTCTGTAATCCATGGTTTTCACAATGAGAATGAGTTCTGTTTTAAGCCACCTCTGAGTTAACTTTGAGGGCTGAAGATCTTGGGTTAGGGTCCAACCCGAGTAGCCAAAGCTCCTCTTCATTGTACATATATGTTAGCATAGATTTCTGTCCATTTTCTTAAATAGATTCATGGTTTTTCATTATTTATCTGCTTAGTAGCTTTCTGTTTCTATTTATTTGCTTAAGTAGGATTCATGGTTTTTTTGGTTATTTGCTTAGGTAGCTGCATTTTCATTATAGTAGCGTAGAGTAGATGGGTTGTGCTATAGTTTACTTCCATTTGTTCCTTCTTTCAATTTATATGTTATTAGGTGAAAAAGATCACTATCAGGTTGTGCACAAGTGTCTTGGCCTCATCTCCTCCCTCTAGGACCATGACTTGAGGAAGAGACCCTTCAGAAACCCCAAAAACAAAGGTTTTTGGTTCTCACATGAGCTATGGAGTTTGCTGTTTGATACAGTTATTTGTTCACCTGCACTGGTTTTTTTGTCATTTTCATTTAAAAGCCTCCTTCAAAGTGTTCTTCAGGGATCACTTCCTCATCGTTCGATCCCCAACAAACCTTCACAATCACCATCTGATTCATTATTTTCTCTAACTACTACCTATTGTGAAGTCTTCCACTTACTTTATGCATTTAAGTCCCCACCGTCGATCTGCCTTGCTTGATCCGATAGCTATCATGTCACCTCAACACTTCATGGGCTTTAAAACCCCCATCGTTAATCTGCCTCACTTGATCTGACAGCTATCACTTCACCCAATCACCAACTAGCTTGTTCGATCTCCACCGTTGATCACCCTGCCTGATCCAATGACTATTGCGCAATCTTGCACGGATTAGTGCATGACCATTATCCGCACGAGAGCATGCAAGAAAAGTGGTTTTCTCGTGCTACATGTCGTACAGTAAGGCTAATCGCGTGAAATTTCAGAATTCCGCTTACTGCCTTGAGGGCGGGTGAGAAACTACTTGCTACCTTAGAAACTCTCTCCATCATTTCCGCATGTTTCTGTTTCCTGCGATAAAATCTCCGTCGTCCATCTCTTGACTTCATTCGCACGATAAGATCTCAACCATTCATTGTTCTCTTAACCTCATCCATCCACCTCTTGAACTAATCTCCACAATTAGATCTCATCCATTCATTTCCTGTTAACCTCGTTCATCCATCCATTCACTTTATCCCTCATGATACAATCTCCACTGTTCATCTGCTTTGTTACCTTGTTCATCCACCCATTCACTTAATTCGTTGCGATATGATCTTTGTCGTTCATCCGGTTCATTAACCCCATTCATCCATTTATTTTCTTAAGCCCCATGATAAGATCTCCACCATCCATCTTTTGTTCGTTGATTGATCCAATGGTCCCTATGCGCTACTGCGTCCTTACATCCTCCTTTCATTGATTTCAACTTTCGATTGCTCTTCCACTTGAAACCTAATTTAGTCTAAGTTTCTTTGCTTACACCTTAGTCTAGTTTAATGTTTTTTACTTCTACAACTTAGATAGTAGCCTTAGGTTAGTGATTGTTTTAGAAAATTTGCTTAGCATAGTTGTTTAATTGGTTAGTTAGGTTATGGTGTGAGTTTAGCATTTCATGCTACTTTCTTCATTACTGCAGTAGAGTAGCTCTCTCTTAGAATAGGTGTGCTCTTCTTCCATCAAAAAATTAAGCTTATTTTGACCCTATAGAATTCTGGCTTGGAACCCCTGAGGTCTCTTTCCAGATAAAAAGTCACAATAGGTAGGACCTTCACTTCTACTTGTGCATATAGCACGGTCACCTCCAAGTTTGTATGAACCCCAGATTGATAAGTAAAGCTGGTAGCCCTGGGATTTGAAACATTCTTGTTGCAATACCTAGGCTCATCAAATTGCAATTGAGAATGAACTACACTAACCTGGGACTCCAATCCTTCCTTTTCAAAATGTAACTTCATTTGAATTGCTGAGGTGGAATTCAATTGATGTTCTTGTTCTTCACAGGTAAGTTGTAGATCAATACACCTAGTCTCTGTCTGAACGAAACAATGCTCCAAATAAGAAATAAAGGCATGAATAAACTGAACAATATGATGGGAAGACCAAGTACTGAGAGTGTCAACACAACTGTTTTGGCCAGCGGTGGTTTGGATTGTAGTGGTTGGCCACTAGAAACCAACCGTTTTGATTGATTTTGTAGTGAGGTTTCACAATGAATAGTGGCCCTTTGATTTTTTATAATTCAATCCAAAATAGGTGCTGGAATGAAAGTGATGAGGTCATGCTACTAGGTTGCAAGGGAAATTACTTAATGACACTATTCAGGATCCTTCATGATGTCGAAAACTTGTTTTGCCGAAATGGGTGGAGGAGTGGAGGATGATGGATGAGATGAAGTGGAAACATGAGATGGAACAGGAAATGGTGGGGAAGTAACAGTAGTAGGCATATGAGTGGAAATAATAATGGCATAGTCAGTTTCCATCTATGTAGGGTCATGGATAGCGACAGGTGAATCGAGGCGATCAGATAAAGTAGCAGCAGATGAATGAGGAATTCCTTCAGAGAATGTATGCAGGGATGGAGGTAGTTATTCTTCAATATACACTACAAAATTTGTGATTATAGGTTTGGTATCAAGGTCGATGAAAGCGGAGGTAGAGGGAGTGTTATAGACATGACAAGGTGACAAAGGAGTAAAAATAGTAGCAGGTGGAATGGTAGACGCAATAATAGGAAATGCAATGGACATAGGGGTGAGTTGATGTACTTGGAGTGTTTTTTGCACATATGAACCTACCTCGGACCAAGTGGCATAAGATGAGCTCATGCACTCCTTAGCTTTCTTAAAAAGGGGTTGAAGATCCTTAGGTGCATCTTCAAAACACTTTCAAGAAGTTGAAGGGGATTCTTCAGTAGGTTTCATTGCATTGAGATTATAGTAAAATTTCCCATCTTACTTCCATGTAATAACCTCAGGCCAACTGCCAAATTTAGTGTGGAAATCATTTTCTCTAATGTAAAACGGAAATGGGTGCATAGAGAAAGTATTTGAGGAAACAAGCATCGACTGTAAAAAGTAGGAACTGTGAGAGATACCAAACCAAATTAAAGGAAAGTATTAGTCCAGTAGAGGAAGCAACACCTGTGAAATAACATTCGAAACAATGACCATTTTATTGTACTAGTGACCAAAAGTGAGGTCATTAAATTCTCTATTTATAGTGTCTTCGCTGCTTCGCCATGGTGCATACATATAAGCATGGGCTCTTCTTCAGGAATTGTAGCAAGGTCACCATCCTCTGCAGGACACCTTTTAGACATGGAAACTGTAATAAGTAGGTATCTAAAAATAAAATAAGTAGAGCAAGCATAGACATCATTAGAAGCCTCAAATAATTCCCGAAGATGATAGCTAAACCAATTGAGTTTATTGCCACTAACACAAGCTTCAACAACCAAAATGGATTTCAACGTACATTCCCCTCTGGTGTAGTGGCGAGTGAGCTTGGTGGTAATGATTGTAGCAGTGACACAGATTGGCATGTTGTGGATCATATCTAGAACTACTCTCGAGCCTTTCCGAGTAGTACCATACTTGTATAGATTGTTATCATCAGTTTTCTTCCCTCGCTTAGCTATTTTATGAAAGGTCGACTTAACATCAACACCATAAATAGAAAATGTAGTGATATTGTGAATTTGAATTACATGGATGGGGTATTCATAGTCCAACCAAAGATAACCCCTTTGAAGCTGGCTGGCCAAAAACTTTGTGTAGCTCATGACCTCCCTAGTGGTGCCAAACACATGTAATTCCCATAGAAGGATAAGGGTGGACTACTTCAATTGACGGAAAACAGTTCCAACTTTCATAGTGCAATAAGCATTGGGATGGGTATTAGGCTCCATAAAAATACTAGTCTAAAATGAAAGGAACAAAGTGGAACCAGACAGGTCGTTATCCATAAGATGAGATTTATCATATTTCCACAACAAATCATCTTGAGAGTGGATAAGGGAATTGATAGGGTATAGACTAAGATTGGGTTTAACGGAGAGAACCGTATTCATAGGGCGACAGGTGTACACAAATCAGATAGGATGATGAGTGGACAAAGAAGTTTTAGGGGTGGGTGATAGCAGAGCTAGAGCATAAAATGAGAATGCACGATGGGAAAAGATGAGGATGAAGACAAGAAGTGGGAAGATATAGGGCAATTGACACAGACTTAGTTGTTAGGAACGGGAAATGTGACTTAAATTTTGAGTTAATGACAAGCAACCTAGACACGTAATTAGGGATGTGGTGATGTAATAGAAAATCTAATGGCATAATAAAAACCTATCGAGAATTTAAATACAGATTTGGTAACTAAATTTAGCATGATTGGAAACATTGATAGACAAGTCAAGTAATAGACTCTGACAAGACAAGATACAAAAAAATCTCCTGACCACAATTGGTTGCATCAGGTCATGTCTGAAAAATGGAAGACTCTTGTGGAAAATATAGAACCTATAAACTACTAGACATACAAAATACTACTATTGGTACGACTATCCTAACTCCTACCTATGACTCTCATGTGGAGAGATCAGTTTAATTGGAAGTTGAACTAGAAAAGTAGGGTTTCCAGCGAGCACAATTCACCCATCCAGAAAGAATAGTACCATTGAGTTGAGCAAGCCAAACAACACTAGGATCTTTAATATCTGAAACATAGAAAGGACTAATCCAATGCATTTAAATCTTACTAGGATGTTTGTGGTACTTGTTATCGTAGAGTAAGACTTGGTCACTTACAGAGAATGAACTCTTCTTGATTTGATGATCATGTCAAGCCTTATGGTGCTCCTTTTCAACTATCTGATGGAAATATGCAAGGAATCTGGCTTCTTCTAGTTGTAGCAAATCATTTACTCGATTACGAAGAGATTCAAAACAATAAACTCTATAGGAACAACAACTTCCCTATCATAAACTAGTTCAAACGGGGTATAGCTATTCAGTCTCTTGACAGTAGTCCTATAGGTCCATATGGTGGTAGGAACCCATTCATCCCAATCATATGGATTTGTGGAACAGAACTTAGTGAGTCCCTTCTCCATAATTTTGTTAAATGATTCAATAGTTTCATTGTCTTGTGGATGATACATGGTGTTCTTATGATGTTGTATCATTAAATTCTGAAACAGAGTATGAATTGTTTTATTAATAACGTGAGAAACCTAATTACTTGTCAAGTTGCGAGGAAAACTAAACCTGGTAATGATATTGTCAAAGATAAATCTAGTAGCCATATCTGCAGTATCGTATTTAACTGGAGAAACTTTTTTCCAACGGGTGAGATAGTCAGTTTCCGTAATAATATATCGGGCATGAGAATGACGAGCCAGAGGATTGATCGGTCCAATAAAATCAACAACCCACTTTTTGAATGCATCAAGTTTTTGTACCATATTCAGGGGAATTTCATCATGTCGTAATGGTCGACCAACCCATTGACAAACATCACAAGTTTTGGAATACTCCTTTGCATCCTTGAAAATAGTTAGCCACCAAAGGCTAGCTTTAAGACCTTTCAAATAGTAGCCTTACCTCCAACATTTCCTCCAGTGATTCCAACATGACATTCCCACAATATTCATTCTTGTTTGTTATCAAGGATGTGACAACATAAAATATGATCAAGCTCGTCTTATATAATTGTCGTGTGACCAATTGATAGTCTACTTCTCAAACAACTAAAAGCTTCTTATGCACTGTAGTGTAATCAGATGGGCACTAACCTATAGTAAGAAAGGTAGAAATCTTATCTAAATAGTCAAGGACAACTTTAATGCAAAACAAATGAGCATCCAGAAACTCATCATCAATAACCCCTCCTAACTCTCCCGACTCTAATCTCGATAGATGATCTAGCCCTACATTTGACCTCCCTGGCTTGAAAATGACTTCAAATGTGAACTCTTGAAATAATAACAACCACCGACAAATTCTTCCTTCAAGCATAGGCTTATTAAATAAGTATTTCAATGTTGAATGGTCTATGAAAAACTTGAATGAACCTCCAAGCAAGTAATGTCAAAACTTCTGAAGAGAGTATACCATTTCTAAGGCTTCTCATTTTGTAGTGGTATAGTTATTCTCTACATTAGAAAGTGTTTTGTTTCCGAAATAAATAGGGTGCTCTAAGTTGTTGTTGTAGCAGCTACAACCACCCTCCAAAATTTTTCCTTTGCTTCATTTTGGAGCCTCCCTACCAACCTTTCACAACACCTTGTCTTGCTTCGTCAAGTACACAAGCTTCAGTGTTTTTCTTGCATAAAGACCACCTATCGATCAAATATTGATGCATTCCCCTCATTGGTTGTTCATTCGGACTTGGTCTAGCTACAGGTTGAGTAGCTTCCCTAAGAAGTTTTGCAATTTTGGACGGAAACCAACCTTCCCTCTAGAAATTGCATAATCTTGTCTGGCAGCTTGCTAGGCTCCAGAATTGCGCAATTCTACGAGTTAACCCTCACAATGAAAATTGCATAATTTTCCCCAACAGGGCGGATTAGCCCAGGAATTGGGTAATCTTGGGTAGTAGTCAGCTCCTCTGCCTAAAAATTGCACAAATCTCCTGGGCAGCTAGCCCAACTCCCAGCCATAAATGTGCATTTTCTTCTAGCAGTTAAACAACCTCATGCATGAGCAGTTGGTTTGACCAGTTCCACCCAGGACCAAGGAAACTTGACTTGCATGCATGGCTTGATTTTTCCTAGAATATAAAAAGGCAACATGCAAAACTCATCCCATGATTCAGGGATCTATTTTTAGCACCTCGAGGTTACATGCAAAGTTCATTTAGAAACTTTCGTCCAAGTGTTACTTTTTCCTAGATTTGTGGCATGCACATCATGAGCTCAAAATTATTTATTTGATGCATTAGAGCTCATTCTTTCACATTGGTTTTGGAGTTCTCACATCCCGCAGCAAATCCAGGACTCTTTGACACATCTAACTCATCTATTCATGGGTAAGTGGCCTCAACTTGTCTTTTTCAGCGTTTCTGTCACTTTTTTTGTTTTCACTTGTATGAGTGATGTTTGCTTCATTTATTTGAATGCTTGTTGTCGTTTACATGCATACTAGCTTTTCCTATCACTATTTAAGTTTTCGTTGCTATCTCACTATTGTCGCATGCATGAAATTGTTTTGCATGAACGGTCGCCGATTCAGCAACTTACTTCACCCACATGCATGTTGATCTGTTTACTCAATATTTCATTCAATGTTTTCATGCACGATCAATCACTTCTCCTTTCACTTAGTGTTGCCATGCATTCACTTTTACATTTTCTTTCAGTTTCCCGTCAACAAGTCTAGCCAAACTTGGCTTGAACGTTGCCTTCACCAAGACAACATTGCACAATCTGGGGAAGGAAGGCTCTGTCTTCCTCTCCAGAAATCTGCATTTCTACCTAGTAATTGTCCTCCAGGACTCTTTTGTGTATTTCTGAGGGACAGTGACTGTTGGCCCAGAAAATTGTGCAATGCAGTCCATGAATGTGCAGTCATTTCCAGCTAGAATTGTGCAGTGCACAATTTCATTAGTCAGCAGCTAGTCTGGATTGCGCATTGCACAATTCCAGCAGCCAACGTTTCCTCCCAAAAAACTGAGACTGACTTTTGTGCAGTTCTAGTCGCTGGTCTCCCAACATCCCAGAAGAAATTACGCAATATTTCCCATCAGTTCCTAGGAATGTGTTATGTCATTCCCCAAATTTTCTTTGGTTTTCGCTAATAGATTTCTTACCATGCATGTTTCTTTGTCTCCAGATATTTCAGGTTTTCATCCACCTCTCAGCAATATAGGATCAATGGCCTCCAATAGAGAAGGATCAAAAGACACTGATGGGAGTGAAACTGGAGCAGAAGTTGAACGAGTGTTTTCATGTCTACCGATATATGAAGATACCAAGCTATTTCTAGACAAGGACATCCAGCTGAAATGGCAAGAGGTCAATGAAGCATTTGCAGGCACTTTTGAGGAAGACCTTGAAGACTGTCATGTGTATGTGAACATTCACAAGTCTGACTTGCACCAGATTTCATACAGATTTCCCACGTTCCGATGCATGGACATGATACACTGGATCATCTCCCACACTGATCCCGAGATGATAACTTTGAGCAATTTCAGTGGGACAAAGCTTGCAACCTTCTGGCCACAATATTATGATGAGATGTATCAAATGTCAGAGCCCGTGACTATAATGAAGACTCCCTTCAACTTATCCAACATCAGTGCTAACTCCAGATACATTTCAAAGAACTAGGTAAAGGAGCCAGCTCGATTCAAGTTGACACCAAACTAGATCTACAAGACGAAGATACTATGGAAGGTGTATCAATACTTGGTCATATTTGCATGTTGACTGTATGGCCAAGAAAGCATGGAAACCTTCCCAAAGAGTTGGGTGATCACACTGGAGCAACTGGCCAGAGAAGGAAAACCATGTAACTCATCCAGCATGTTGGCTCATCAGCCGAAGGAACAGGTAACGAACACTCGATAGTCACATGGAAGTATGCAAGCAAAGATCTACATGTCCTCCTACATATTAGATGCAATCTATGCCTGATAGGAGTTCGTGGGCTTGGAGTGGGCATGGTCACCAGTGAAGACTACTGTGGACACATATTGTAAGCTTTTGTCTGAATGTAGCTTCAGAGGCGTAATCACATGGCTGTCTGATAATTTTGTCACCCTAGTTTACAAGATGATATTCAAACAGGATCCACCCTGCTTATCGAAGGGAGCAATGGAGGCACTGATAGACATTTATGATTGGTATGCCTCATTCTGTGGCGCCTTCATATGAATATTCAGTGTAGAAATGCCTCCACATGTTCTACCAAAGTTTGCCTCGGACATATTCATCATGCAGGAAGTAGCATATCACATCTAGGCAAGATTGACAGCTAGACTACACCGGAAGAAGAAGTTAACTTGGCCCGCTCTTCCGTTGCAAATTGGGTTATACGAGATCTGGAGTTTCAAGCAAGCAAATCTTGAAGCAGAACAAGTGAAGAAGTATCCATTCAACCTCTGAAGTTACAATCCATATGAACCACATTGCATTGTGAAAGATCACTACACGAAAGTACAGTTTAACTGGATCTACGAGGCATGTCATTATGCTAAGGTCGACCCATGGAAATATTAGTACAATTTCTCTAGACCCAATGACCAGGTTTCCTTTGATGTGGAGTGGTTAGCGAAGAAACATGAGGTAGAATATTGGAGAGCACCAACACCAACACCAACAGTAGCAACAGAGGCAAGCATACGAGTGTGTGACAAGGGCAAGAGGAATATTGTCGATCGCATGGAGGAAGAGAAAATATGCAAGTTTCGAGCAGATCCATTGGTAGAGAAAGAGGCAATGGATATAGAGGCAAAGAAGCATGTGACAAGTGAATTGCACAAAAGTAGAGGGATAGGAGAAGAATGGAGGAAATGAAGAAGGAGTTGCATGAGATGAAGGAGCAACTCTGGAAGGAACAAGAGATCCATAAACAGGAGAGGGAAGCATAACAATAACCGGTATAGTAGGGGGTGCAACATGTGAAAACAGATGAAACAAAACTCGTACAGCTAGTGGACTCATCAGAACAGCTAGCATCAGGCAGACAGGGTGAACCATCGCAAGAGCAAGAATTTTCTCATGAGATAGAGCAAGCACTCAACAGTTGGATGCGAACATGGAGCAGTAGGAGTTGGAATAGGACACTGAACTCATGCCTCATCACCAAGAGGTCGACTTACCTTCTTCACCACATCCAGATGACGAGCCAGTCTCGAGTGACCAAGGAGGCACTAAGATCCTTGGAGATCAACCAGAAGGAGAAATTCACAACATCTTATTTGACGAGTCTCAACATAGAGTTGTGTAGTCTTGCAGAGTGTCAACTTTGGAGGATCATACATCTCCTATGCAAGTTGAAGAATGAGTGATCGTGTCTGACGTGCGCAAACATCCAGCAGCCTTGGTTGATACAACCATAGTGTATGCCAAAGCCACTAGCTCAAGTGTTCTCTTTCTGATGGTTGAGAATGAATGAATGGATAAGGAACTAAATACATCAAAGCAAGGAGGAGAGTTGGTGACAGTGTCCACTCGATCTGAACTGAAGAAGTAAATACTAGATGAAGTATTGTCCCTTGACATAGTTGTGCAATCATTGTACTCCAAGTTTGGTACCATGCATAAGGAAGTCATCCATCTCAATGGATGGCAGCAGCGATGTGCTAGGAGAGCATGTATCTTGGTGAATTTACATGCTGATGTTGATCACATGCAAACATGGATGATGAAATATAAGGGAGCCCCACTTTACTTGCCTAAGATGATGAGGGCCAATGCGATCAAGCTGAAGGCACATATCCGGAGTAAGATCTGGAACTATGAAGAGATCACACAGCTCATCACTAGTATACAGGCTTCCCATGCACATGTATTCAAGAGTATGGATGTTTTGGTGCACACATATGTGATTCCATCTATTGGCACTCTCACCCAAGGGAAGACAAAGGCACAGGTACGACTATCTTGGAGATACCTTGGACAATATTGTAATGGGCCTTGGCTTCTCTACTGTGTAGAGCTAGTACATCTCTTTGGAGGAGCAGGCAGTTGTGGTTGTAACGTTCCACTATCGAAACTAGTGGTTGGACATGGATATATTGTATGAATGGAACTTACACTTCTTAATATAACAAGATCTAGCACGTTTCATGCAGATGTTGTTGTATTCTATGCTATCTAGTTTACTCTAAATGATATATGTATTTGTTTTCTTATGCATGCATGTATAGACTATTCTGTATAATTATGTATGAATCTTTCTAATATGTGCTGTTTGTTTAACCATCACTTTGGATTGCTCACTAACTTGCCCTCCATGTTGTGATGTATCTTTGCTCATGTGTTCCCTTCTTAACTACGTGCTATCATAGGTTTCCAAGGGGCACACTCATCTCAACCCCCATGTGTTAGAACCTCTCATGCACTTTCCTTGACTCATTGTAGCTATCACGCCCTTGGTACCAACATAGTTATCTTACTTTCCTTTGTGCAAAATTGTGATCAAGGAATTACCATACGATCCACTATTGGGACTCCTACACCAAACAGTCTAAGGTCTAATTGGGACTTCTTACTGGTGAGATCCCCTAAGATGTTGGTGGGTCTAGCACCGTCAAAATTTCAGGCACTAGAAGGAGGGCCAGATGACAAGCTATGTCCTCTCATCCTGTTTTGAACCTTTGCATATATTTCATGGATTCTTGCACTCTTCTCCCTTTGCGATGTTTGTTGAATCATGAAGATGTCACCATCACAAGGGAGTTTTTTGATCTTTTGTCCACTTACACATATGATGGTGAAGGAAAAGTGGCCTGGCCTGAGTTCTTACATGACTTTCTTTCCATTTTTCATGAGGAAGATGGGTGTTCTGACAAATAGGATAACTTGCTTCTTACATACACACTTCAAGAATCTCCACTTCGATAGTTGTGCAGCCTACCAGTTGACAATTTGCACTCACTTGAGCACTTTTTGGATCATATTGAAGACACTTTCTATCATTTTGATCCAAATCATCTTGACCAAAAATTGTTACAACAACGGAAGGCTCCGCATGAATTTATTATGGATTTTTGGCAATGCTTCCGTGATTTGCAGTTTCAAGCTCCCAAGAGCTAGATGAAATTTTTCTATATTTGGGACTGATTCGAGTATTGCGTTAAGATATATGTTCGTCCCAAGAATAAGTTTGAAATCAAGCCTCGCTCAACATTCTTAAGTGATGGAGTTGCACTGTTAGGTCCTTGTAATACTATTGATTCCCCCATTACTATTGTCACTGTATCCCTTACTGTTATTGTTGTGCCCCTATTGTCCCCATATTATTATTATTGTGCCCCATCGAATCCCGCTATTGTTATTTTTGGGCCTTTATATTATTATTGTTAGGGCGGGTTGGTTATATTATGACCCCTTAGACTTTTATATATAGAAAGGAGAGTGTCAGTTGTATCATCCAAGAATTGTTCATTTGTGTAATGTAAAGGATGTTTCCCCCTCAAAGAGGCTGAATTCTAAGGCGTTGATCTATCTTTTTATATTTTTGTGAGCTAGTTTCCTAACATTTGGTATGAGAGGTTTGGATTCTAGGGTTTTGTTGCTCCAAATAGGTCATCATGGAATTGTCTCTATAGCTCTTTTTCTGCGACATTTCAGAATTGAAAAAAAAAATACATTTGAGACAACATCATGATGAACCTTGGGTCCAAATTTCTGAGCTTGTCGCACTATATTTTCGGAGATATGATCTGAGGAAGTTAGGGTTTTTGCAAGCTCCAGAATTTAAGCTAAAACAAGTCATCGTGGGATTTTTTCTATAACTCTTTCGCTACAAAGTTTTAGAAGCTAAAACAAAAACCCATTTGAAAAGAAATTGGTCTAAACCTCGACTCTGAATTTCAAATCCTGTCTCGCTATATTTTCAAAGATATAGTCTGAGGAAGTTAGGGTTTTTGTAGACCCCCAAATTACATTCCAAACAGGTCACCGTGGGAAAATGGTCATAACTGTCTCTCTGAGCATCAAATTGAAATTTTGTAAGAATTTATATAAATAGGACGAACTATAGTATCTTGTATATATTTTTTAGATCCAAAGGTCAAAACAGTGACACATGCACGTCATACAAGTTCGCTCTACTGAACTAGTCTATAATCAGGTCACCATGGGAGATTTGGCATAACTCTTCCTTGGAGAATCCAATTTGGATCAAACTAGTGGCAATGGAAAGAGGACGTAGAGGGATACTGCAATTCACGACATCATAACTAGGAGATTGAAAATTACAGAGGTACATCAGATTCAATATTGAGATCCTACAAGTGAAAAAAGGTGTGTATTTTTTAAATTTTTGCATAAGCTTGGTTTGAAAAATTAGTTTGAAGCAATTAAAAGGGCATAATGAAGCATTATTATCAATAATTGATGCCCCGAAGAAAGAAAATGGAAACACCTACTAAGAAACCTGAAAGCTCTATCATGACTCATGAAGAAGAGGAAGAAATGCAACATGATATATCAATATTAGGAAACCAAGTGCAACAAATTTCACTCGCACAAAAGGTAACAGAAAATAAGATGGATGGTTTAAGGAAAGACGTAGAAGCTAAGATGAATGGTGTGGAAGCTAAGATGGATGGCGTGGAAGCTAAGATGGATGGTGTGGAAACTAAGATGGATGATTTGAAGACAGATTTGAAGATAGGCATGGAATATTTGAAGACATATTTGACAAAGTTTCTACAAGAAATGCTTACTAATGGCGAAAGGGTAGTAAAGGAAATTCATGATGAGAATAAAATAAATGTTAATCATGATTTCATAGACTCTAACATTGAATCAAAGAACCACCATGTTCCAAAGATTGATATGAGGAATTTTGATGGTAAGGATCCTAGAACATGGATACTACAGATGGAGCAATTTTTCGATCTCCATAATGTGAAAAACACATGAAAGGTACGCATTGAAACTTTATATTTGGAACCAAATCAGTTTGTATGGTATCGATGGCTTTGTTTTCGTAAACAAATTGTCACTTGGGCTATTTTTATGGATGAAATGATAGCACATTATGAGGCTATAAAAGGCAATACTTTTTTTAGCCAATTGATGAATCCCAAACAAAAGGGTTCAATTGTGGAGCACATTGAGGACTTCAAAAAAATTAATATAAGAGTAAAAGATATTCCAGAGGAGCATAGGATTGATATATTCATAGGGACTTTAAAATATAGCATCCAACATGAGGTTTGCCTTTGGGAACCAGATTCATTGGAGAAGGCATTCAGGTTGGCAAGAAAAATGGAAAGCAAAATTATGGCAACAAGGAAGCATACCACTCACAATCATAAAGATGGAAGTGTTGCAGCCCCTAGCCATCCACAACCTACAAGGATGACACCAAAAAAATTGGAAGAAAAAAGAGAAAAAGGGCTTTGTTACAGTTGTGATAGAAAATACACTAAAGGTCATAAGTGTGCCAAGAAGACATTATTTTACATAGATTGTGAAGAGGAGGAAGAAAAGGAACAAGAAATGTCAAAAGAAGAGGATATACACCAGGAAAAAGCCCTAGAAAAAGAAGAAATGAATCCGACCATATCTTGTAATGCATTGGCTGGAATTACCACTCCTCAAACTATCAAGATAGAAGGGCATTTCAAGAAGAAAAAGGTAATAGTGTTGATTTATTCGGGAAGTACCCATAATTTTATTCATTATAAGATAGCCAAAGAATTGAATTGCTTCCTATATCTAGCACCAGAGTGTCAAGTGATGGTTACAAGTGGAGGAACCATAAATTGCTCAAGAAAGTGCCATAATATCAAGCTATCCATGGGAGAATATGTATTGAATAGCCCAATGCTTTCCATTCCAATGGGTGGTGTTGATGTTCTACTAGGAGTCCAATGGCTACAATCCTTGGGTACAATAGCTTTTAATTTTTAAGAACTTTTCATGAAATTCTCTTCAGAAGGAAAGAAAATTGAATCAAGGGGTATCGTAGGGAAACCAGGAAAGATAATCAGCTCTAATGGAATGACAAAGCTTCTAAAGAAACAACAATGAGGCATAATTGCACAATTATGTTCACTAGAGGTTCCCACATTGAAATCATCCATTTCTCTAGATCTCCAAAAAGTCTTGGACAATAATTCCAAGGTATTTGAGACTCTCAAAGGCCTCCCACCTATTTGTGATCATGATCATGCTATTAATTTGATTCCAGGAAGTGTTCCTCATGTTACACAAAAAATTGTCACCATGACTTTCTATAGTTTGTGTGAGTCCATCAACACTCATACATACCTCCTTTACAAGTCTTAAGCCTCAGATCTTCATGTCAAGCCTTGAAAATGGGAGAAATACCTTAAAAATATCTCAAATCCTGGTTTCACACTTTCTCCTAGCATTTACTGCGGTGTTGCACCCAATGGTCATGTTTCCTACAAACCTGACCGCTCTGTCTGTTGAGTAATGGGTGTGAACCCCTGTAAAAGTTAAAAAGGCATGAGTTCAGTCTTAAAAACTCATCTTGGGTCACTTCTGGACACTTCTAGAAGGAATATTGTGTTGTCAAGTCCGCTCCACCTTGGTTCATCCATTCCATAACTAAGGGAGCTAACTGCATGATATGAGGTGCTTATCTTATTGAAGGAGGAACTTATCCCTTCAATGGTGGACTTGCAACTTCCTCCATTTGCACTATTAATTCAGGCATTGGGTTGGTTGTAGGGGGGGTTGAAAGATGAAGATTCTTGAGGGTAAATGCTACTGGAAATTAGACTTCCTTTTTGAGCTTCTGAGAGGAGAGATCACATACCTTTCATGTCATTTGGGAAGTGAGTGAGGCTTGTCAAAGTAGAGGAGACTCCTGCTGGACCCTGAAAAGAACTTGTGCAACATCAAGGCAAAGGTTGTAAGGTTCTTTTATTCATAAAGTTAATACAATCAAGTTTGTTTTTCTCAATGAACTGTCTCTAATGGTTTATTTTATGGGCTCCTTGATCTTCATAATGAACATGTTTTATTATAATATCTTTGCAGGTGTTCTTTCATGTGTGTTTGTTTGTGTATGCAGGTTATTAAAAGGGAACTGCTTGAAGCTGTTGGAATAAATCTGCCACAAACAAGCGTTGGAATGAGGTAGGGTCTGTTACACCTCTTCTTTTTCATTTATGAATTGAAATATGTTTAGATAAAAGTAGATTTGTTTGTGCTCCTTGTTGCTAGATATCATTCGATACTAGGGAGATCGGTCTTGTCTGCAAGAACAATCTATCCGGCCAACAAATTGGCGACTCCACTGGGGACTGGTTTGGTATGGTTTTTTATTTGTCTTTGCTTTGAATTGAGAAACTTGAGTTTTGGTTTCTAATTTTGCCTTGATGTGTGTGAGTTTGGGTACTTGTTAGATCCTAGTTTGATTTTTATTTTTTGAATTTTTGGAAGAGGACCGCACCTTCTGCGTTAGGTACAGTGCAGACCTGTCCGCACTGTTATAGTATAACACAGAGGAACACCGCACCTGGTTCTACTGGGGGCCTGCAGACCCCGTCAAAAGTTTGAAAAATCTAAGATCCATCTACCCAATTAGGTTTAGTTTTTGTCCATAGCTGTTAGTTTATGCCCAGACCTGCACTTGTCTTGACAAAAGTTCCTTGTGAGTTAGTTTTCATTGTCATTCTAGTTTGAAGTGATTTTCTAGAAGTTTTTCCTATTGGATTGATTTTTGCTTGGTCTTTGTAGTAGCTCAGAGATCAGAAGCCTTAGAGCCTTAGATCACCCTGGTCTCTCTGGTCTTCTTACTGAGTTTGACTAGTTTATGAAATCTATCCTTGAAGAGAGCTAGATCCCATTTTTCTCTTTTGCAAAACTTTGATTAAACTTGATTGAAAGTTTCGAATTTCATTTTTTATTAAAACATAATTGGGTATTTGCGATTAGTTTGTTGAGCTGAACAAATTGATCCTCAGTTAGTTGAAAAACTAAGTTAAGCATCCTCAAAAAACATTTCAAGTTTCTTTTCAATCCATTTTGTGTTTAGATCTCAAGATTAGGTTATAGTTTTGAGTTTTTCATAGAAATTATAGAAGCTTGTTGGAAATTTTGTTTTCTATGGTCTTTAGAGTTTTTCTATAAATATTAAAAGTTCTCTCAAAAGAATTGTTTATTCTTGTAGTTTTTTATTGTTGAAAAGCAAAGGGATTTTCCGTGAGCGTGATTAGTAGTCTCATTTTTAAAGTTCTTTGAAAAAGACAAAAAGTTTTCCTTGCAGTTGTATGTTAAGAGAAAGATTTGATTTTCAAAGCATTGTATTTTCAACTCTTCCTTAGCTAGAAATTCATTGAAAAGGAAAAGGAATTGTTATCATATTAGGTGCATTTTTTTAGTGTTTTGGAGTCAAGTCTTCACACCATAAGGTTTCATCTCCGCACCCATTGACTTAAGAAACAAACAATAAAATTAACGCTTAATTAAAATCCATCTAGCAATCTTTTTATTTTCTAGGGCTCTTTTCACCAACATAGCTTAGGCTAGTATCTTGGAGTAGGGAGGAATTAACTCTCCAAGATAGTTTAAACAAACAAGTAGTCGATCTTGCGGTAGGGAGAAATTCCAATTGTTACATCTATGCTCTGGGAAAGCTCCTCTTAAAGGAGAAGCACGAGATCATATCCGAACCAGTGTGGGAATCAATCCTTCCTCATTGGGAATGATATAAGATATTCACATATTAAAAATGGTAAACCTCAGATTGACCATTGTCGAGGAGCCTGGGGTCACTTGTTGGTAAACCTTGGATTATGTCAAGGAGCCTTCAAGGGGATTGAGATTGTTACTTTGCCCTTGTGTGCGTATTGGATGGTAGACTGTTCCCCCAGGTATATTTGTTTCCGTTGGTGACCTTAGTGGCCATAATCTTTAGGATTCTTTCCTAGGTGACGGTGGAGGGAAGATCCCACTGTACCTGGAGCAGATGTCGACTAGACTCATTTGGACTCTCTGGGGGGTTATCTTCACTCGAGACGGTTATAGTGGAGAAACTTGTGCCAGTTTGTTTCATTAAGCAGGTTGTTAGGGTAACTGTTCCAACCACCATTTTTGTATTGAATTCTGTGACGTTGGATTTCATCACCAACTAGTGTTTCCGATTAAGAAAAATACTATTTGTGTGTGGTTTGATCTTCTAGATTTATTAGGTGTGTGCTTCAAATTGTTTGGTTCTTTAGAGACTTTAGGTGGTTTTCTTGAGATTTTGTTTTTTTTTGTGTGAAGTAATTAAATAATTAATCGTGGTTGAATTACCAAGACAATCCCGTTGACTTCGGGGGCAGCCTCCAAAATTTACACCAAGTCAACTTGAAGGGCTACGAGCTCTTGTCACACCTAGTGAAAGTAGAGTTGGGTCACCGGAGGCTGGAGATTCTTTGTTAATCATACATCCTGATCATCTAGTTCAAGCAACAGAACATATTTCTGAACTGATTTCATTTTCCTAGGTGACTGGTAGTATCACTCCTACTAGCTCATTAGCCGAAGAACCTGAAATCTCTGAACCTGAAACTGAACCTGCTGCTACTCCATCTTCAGGATTTGCTTCTCCTGCTTCTAGTGGTCCTAGTTCACCCAGGGTAGAAAATATCATTACCAAGAATCTTCCTTCTGGACTCATTTCCATAGAAGAAATTGTAAGTCTGAACGAAGGTATAAGCATCCCTGAAAATCAACCAGCTATTGAACTTAGGGAGCGTGAATCCATTTTCTACAGTCCCATTAGAGGTGACGCTTGATATATTTCGTTGACTAATTTTTTATAAAATCCAGGTCTTGCGTCTTCACCACCTTGATTTCCTTTCCATCCAACACCCAGAGGTTATTATCCTCCTTTGAATATGTCGAGACAGTCATCCTTGTTTTCTCAGAAGCCAAAAACTTTTTTACATGGCGGTCCTTCTGTTCCTCCTGGGTATCAGTCTTTATCTGGTATGTTTTCAGGAGCATCTCCTCAACCCATCGAATATGTAGTATCTCCTGGTAATAGCAGAACTAAACCGTTAAGTGTCGAAGAGATCCTTATGATGTCTGGTACTACTCCTAATTCGCAACCTCAAGGTAGTTCAATACTACCTAGGGGGCAGCCACAAGGTACTCAAATACCGCTTGGGGGTGTTGAGGGATTTTATCCCCTAGGGCTTTTGGGTGGAACCCTAGTAGACTGAAAGTTGTATAAACAAAGAAACATGCACACACACAGCCATTATGCTAGCAAAAGCTAATTCTAAAGTAAGAAGGACATACCTCAGGTCCTACACTCGGGTAGTTCCTCAAGGGTCCAAACCCTTCTTCACGTCCCTTTCGCTCCTTTGCCCTGCAAAACCAACGGTTCCAAAGAATGCAATAGTATATGGACAAAGATTTATACAAAAATCATCTTTATGTTATACAAGAAGGAAGTTAGTTATGAACTTTTAGACATCCATTCATACATGAAATTCAAACATGAACATCATAAACATAAAGAAGAAGCATATCGGGAATCAAGAAGTGTTTCTTTATTATAGACAAATAGAAAGTACAAAAAGAGTAATATCACCTCAGCAACCTTTGCAGGCTCCAAGCACATCCTCCTTCTGGATCCATCCCGCCTCAAGCCTCTAGCATATCTCCTTCCAAGGCTCACTCCATGATGCCATAACTAAGGGATGAACATCAAATCACAAGGAAACAAGGGTTTCCTATACAAATGGGGGAAGTGCAGAAGGCACAAGGGTCTTCAAACCTGATCAGGGGGGAAATCTTAGTATAATAACCTTTCTCTCTCTTCTCTCCTCCCTTACGCCTTCCCTTTGATGTCTTTTTATACCAATTCCAAAGTAGTTTTTTAGTTAGGAATTGGTTGGGAATAGTTGAGGCCACGGGCACTAACAGGTGATTAGCAGGTAAAACCCGCGATCTCCGCCCGAAAATAAGGAGTTTTATATTTTTTTAAGTGTTTTAATACATATACGTGGGTTGGGTATATATGAACCCGCGTATACACGCGTATAACTCAGGGCAATGTCACGTACAGGGAATAAAACACTGTTTTTTAGATTTTGGACGAGGTCTGGAAGGAAGGGTTGCCCTAGGCCATGCGTGCAGCAACACAAACCATAATAGTGAGATTTGGAGCTATAATAGATGGCCCCTAATATATGAGGTCAAAAGGGGTACATGATGGCCGAAATAAATTAAGCAAGTACATGGAAAGGAAATCTGCCAAAAGCCGAGGAGTACTTCACCAGAATTCAGCCTGCCAAGCCACAAAAGAAGATCAGAAAGAAACATCATCTGAGGCGGGCATACTCATGCTCAGAGAAAGCAAAGCATGTCCGCATATCAAGTACAAGTGGATCCACTAAGTATACAAGTATAAATGACTGGAAAATACATAATGGATCATCTGATCGTGATCGAACAAGTACATGTCTGAATATCACATATAAAACTGTCAATGATGCTGAAAGATATAATAGATCACTGATATCAAAGACTGATCCCAAAAGGTACCAATTGAACATGATGGAAAAGGATGGTACTACATTACAAACTCAGGTGTCAGCATATAGAATGTCGCCATGAATGACTGCAACATATAAGGTGGAGTGGTATCAAGTAGCAGCAACAAGAGAAATTGTCAAGTGAACCAATGAATGTTGATACAACCTCATGTCTTCACCGATAGTCGTGGTACATTTCTACACCATGGGAATAAATGATCTGAAGTTGACCA
This sequence comes from Pinus taeda, assembly GCA_000404065.3. Classification (NCBI taxonomy): domain Eukaryota; kingdom Viridiplantae; phylum Streptophyta; class Pinopsida; order Pinales; family Pinaceae; genus Pinus; species Pinus taeda. The sequence continues at coordinate 72,848 of APFE031479232.1, forward strand.
TGTGAGAAATAGTTTGATTACGGGTCATTGATGTATACCGTTAACAAACGCGAGACTACTCACCGATAATGATAATGAGCGTCAAGGTACCCAGTACAAACTAACAAGTGCGAATAAATGAGCTGAGGTCGAACACCTGTAAGAATCTATCGATCAGGAGACAATGATGGTTTCCCACTGTCGATAGTGAAGGATCTTCCACTAATGATTGCAAACCCCAAGGTACTGCCAAATGGACTCTAGATCTTTGCCCGAGAGCAATGAGTCTGAGTCGATAGGGAAAGATCCACTAGAAGGAAGGCATTAAGGCATCCTTCATCAATCTAGCACGAGTGTAACCCGTAGGCCAATAATGTGGAAGGAATCAGACGAAAAAAGATGTAGTAACCGAACCGAAGTACGTTTCCGGCGTACACAAGAATGTAGCTTAGCGCACGGAAGAAACACTCTGAACAACCAATTAATGAAAGCTGAACACAGAGGCGAGGTATCCACCAATGGCAAATGGAAACCAAGGTACTGCATGAAATCCCAATGTGTGAATAATGTAAGCTGATGTTCGAACACAAAGGGAAAACCACTCAGTAAAAGACCCATGATACTGATCGATGTTGAGCACAAGGTAACCTATCAATAATGAAAATAGGGCCAGGGTGCAACTCTAGGCCTGCCCTCAAAGCAAGATGTCGTCGTCGATAAGGAAAAGACCCGCCAGAAAGAAGTCAATGGGGACCTTCTCAAACCGGCACGAGTAAAGGACCAATATAACTGATGTGCTGATAGACATGACACTGACAACCGGGATGGCCGACTTAAAAATGAGTCAAGAGACACCGCAGAGAGGCTGACTCAGGCTAAATTCCCTTGAACAAAAGCATGACTCAATGTGACTATGGCAGCATATGATGAATCTGTATAAGTTTGTCATGCAGGAGGCACGAACGAACCCTCCATATGATTGGAAGAGATAACCAATCGGGGGAGAACTGACTCAATAACAAAGGTTGAGATGTACCTAAGTCAAACTAAATCCCACCCAAGCGGAGGAGACTTTGTTTTGAGTTCTTTGTTCAAGGGCGACACGAATGAATCTAGCTGCCAATAATAGATGGAAATACTGTCCAGTTCCTGCTCTTTTTAGAATATTTAATTTTTTTGTCTTTTTTTGTTAAGCTCGAAAAAGAATAAAAGAATGCTATGGTATAGTGGAAAGAACGAGTGTCGATGAAACAGATGATCTAGTTCCTGGGAGTGGAACATTCCTATGCTCAATGCAGGGAGGCGAAAACTGGTCAGTGGCACTCAAAGGTATGTTCTTTCCACTGGTCAAGGTGTGTCAAGTTGCAGAAGTCGAAGGTATGCAAGGTTGATTTTGCAGTCGTCATGGTCAAAAGTTGGCTTAAACACGAGTCCAAGTGAAGCTGGCTCTAGGCCAAAAGGTGCAAATGGTCAACATGCAATGCAGCAGTACAACTCAACACAAAGGAGCCTCTAGGGTATAAGGCCAGAACAAAGCGAAGAAGCTGAGAGGAATGAGTCTTCAATGCGCCAGTCATGGCGGGACTACAGAGGACTCCCAAGCCTAAGGACAAAAAATCTACATGGGCGCCAAGCGACAACAAGGTACTAACTAGGGCACCCATGATAAGGTAGGCTCTACCACACAAGTCATGATGCTTCTAAGCAATGAGAAGGTTCTGCACCATAACTTGGTGGGGTCGCTCCTAAGGCCAAAAATGGAAAAGGAAACTAATAAGTGCACAATGCAGGCGGAAAAACCTAACCTATTTTCCAGTTTCGAGAACCAATACCTGTCAGAACTAGGGGTGATTTTAGGGGCGAATGTTCACCCTTTGGCGAAATTAAGGGGTTTTAAATTTTTAGTGGGCGAATATTTTGTATCATAGTACATTTTTACAAATCACCTCAAATAGCCCACCTTATTTTAAGGGAGGGGGTAAAAAAGGTAAATTTAGCCCTTGAAATTAGGATTTACAATCTTCCATTCGCCCATTTTCAAGAATAGGTTTTTTTAAGTGAATCCATTCGCCCATTTTCAATAATAGGTTTTATTTAAGTGAATCCTATGGGCCAAAGGCCCAAATACCATATTTATAAAAGAGGTATGGTAAATTAATAAAAATATAAATAATGAGAGGTATGGTAATAAATAAAGCATTTTTTTATATTTATCCATAAATGACGTTATGTACATGCAAGAGTTTTTATATTTATCCATATACGTAAAGTGGAGGTATGGTAAATAAATAAAACGTCTTTTTATACTTACTGAAAAGGTATGGTAAATAAATAAAAATATAAATAAACTAGACGCATGGTAAATAAATAAAACCTCTTTTTATATTTAGTCCATAACCCTCGTTCTATTTATGAAGGCTCAAGAAAGAGTTTTTATTTAAGTGAATCCTATGGGCCAAATACCATATTTGTAAAAGAGGTATGGTAAATTAATAAAAATATAAATAAGCGAGAGGTATGGTCAACAAATAAAACATTTTTTTATATTTACTCCATAAGTCACCTTGTATTTATGAATGGTATGGTAAATTAATAAAAATATAAATAAAAGAGAGGTATGGTAAACAAATAAAACATTTTTTTATTTTTTTATATTAATACCATGCAAAAAAACATTAGTAGCCCTAATATTAGTATTAATAAAATTAAAAATGGCACATGGTATTGACCCATGGTATTCACCAAAATGGCACATGGTATTGACCCATGGTATTCACTTGGAATGTAGCCTATTTAAATGGGGGAATTAAACCAGAATAGATCTATCTTCTACTAACCCCCGAGAGGTATCAAATATCGTGATATGCAAACTAGCATAGAGTGAAAAAATATTTGATCGATCAAGAGTAAAAATGGATGTTGTAATTTAATGTATGTTAAACATTTTAGCTTGGTTAAAATAAAAA
>APFE031479236.1:0-38033 GCA_000404065.3 Pinus taeda
AATGGATTCACTTAAATAAAACCTATTCTTGAAAATGGGCGAATGGAAGGTTGTAACTCCTAATTTCAAGGGCTAAATTTACCTTTTTTACCCTCTCCCTTAAAATAAGGTGGGCTATTTGAGGTGATTTGTAAAAATGCACTATGATACAAAATATTTGCCCACTAAAAATTTAAAACCCCTTAATTTCGCCAAAGGGCGAACGTTCGCCCCTAAAAATTTCTATGATAATGATGGGAAAAATTGCCACACAAAAATATGTAGATCTAGGAAGTCCAATTGTAAAAACACATACTAATGGAGTTGAAATTCTGAATACATTGATTGATTTGGGAGAAACAATAAACATCATGAGCAAACAAACCATGGAACAACTCAAGCTTCCTAATCTTCTTTATACACCTACATTATTGTAATCAAACCAAATGGTGTGTTAGAACATACTTCAGTGCCCTTAGACTCTTGGGAGTACCCTGTTGATTTTATGATCTTAACCCCTAAGAACATCTAGGAGGAAATCCACTTATATTAGGAAGACCTTGGCTGGCTACATCTGATGCTTTCATTAGTTGTAGATCTAGTGATATGTATATCCTTGATGGTAACTCAACTAAGAAATTCACTCTATATCCTCCAGCCAGAACAATCACAGAGATAGATGAAAAAGAATGGATTGATGATGAAAATAATATTCAACCTCTCTTTACTATTCCAACCATTAGTGAAGATAGTCAAATATTCAATATAATGGAAAATTTTGAATCATCTCCAGAATATGAACATGATCAATTTCATAAAAAATCAAATATTGAATATTTGTCATCTAGGCAGATGTCTCTTTATTCTATGGAAGAAATTGGTAGCTCTAGAGTTGAAATCTTTCCAGGGAAAACATTGAACATAAACAATAACTTGGAAAAATTACAACAGGAAAAGCTAATCAAAACAATACAACAACATTCTTCTGCATATGCATGGGAATACACTGACATGAAAGGAATCAGTCCTAAGACTTGTATACATCACATCTACATTGAGGAAAATTGTAAACCTATCAAACAACCTCAAAGAAGGATGAATCCAAATCTTAGGGAAATTGTGAAAGAGGAGTTGCAAAAATTGCTGAATGTAAACTTCATTTACCCAATTTCAGACAGCTTGTGGGTTTCTCCTCTAGTGATTGTGCCTAAAAAATTATAAATGGAGGGTATGCATTGATTATTGAGAATTGAATAAAGCTACCCTAAAAGATAATTTTCCTTTTCCCTTTTAAAAGAAAAAATTTATGAAGAACCCATCTTAAGAGGTCCAAATTGGAAACTACCTTTTCACATTTCAACATATGCTTCAGATACAACTCTGGGCACTGTATTAGGAAAAAAGTATTTGATCCCCCATGCCATCTATTACACAGGAAAGAATTTCACTCCCACCGAGTCAAATTACACTGTAACTGAAAAGGAATTCTTAACTGTTGTTCATGCTATCAACAAGTTTAGACATTACATATCGGCTATGGAACCTTTGTTCATATAGACCACTCTGCAATTAGGTACTTAATGAATAAACCTATTACTAATGGAAAATTTACAAGATGGTTATTACTCCTGCAACAATTCAACATCACTCTTGTAGATAGACCTGGAAAAAAAAACGCAGTTGCTGATTTCTTGTCTAGAATTCAAAATATCAAAGATGAAACTGCAGTTGAAGATAAATTTCCTGATGAATATATTTTCTAGTAACTACTCAAACCCCTTGGTTTGTAGATATTTACAATTACTTAGTCACAAGAAAATTATCCTCACATTTTTTCCTAAGGAGAAAAGAAAAATCATTCAAACAAGTGAAAATTACTCATGGATTACTAATGAATTGTATAAAACAAGTCCAGGTCTCATGATCAGAAGACGTGTTCAAGAAGTTGAAATGCCTGAAATTATTAAGGTATGTCATGATGAACCTTGTGGTGGAACTTTTCTGACAAGAGGATAGCCTATAAAATCCTTCATTTAGGATATTATTGGCCCTCCATCTTCAGAAATGCCAAAGAATATGTCAAAAGGTGTGATAGCTTCCAAAGGGTAGGAAAACCTACTCATTTAGATGAAATGGCACTACAAACTTAGGTACTCATTGAACCTTTCGAAAAATGGGCCTTGGATTTTGTTGGACCAATTAATCCTCCATCTAAACAAAAGAAGTATATTTTGGCATGCACTGATTATGCCACTAAATGGGTAGAGGCTAAAGCATTATCTTTTGCTAATGAAAAATCTGTAGTTAATTTTCTTTTTAAGGACATCTTCACTCGTTTTAGTGTTCCAAGAGAAATTGTGACAAATAAGGGATTTCAATTTACATCTAAAATGGTGGAAAGGCTTGTGGAAGATTACAAGATCAAACATAGAAAGAGTACTCCTTATCATCCACAAGAAAATGGTCAAGTTGAATCTGCCAATAAGGTGAATGAAGGAAGTGTCACTATGAATGTACACCTACATAGAAGTGATTGGGCAGAAAGGCTTCCTGAAGCCTTATGGGCCTACAGAACTACATGGAGGAACAAAAAATGACATTCTCCCTATGAGATTGTTTATGCGAAGCAAGTACTATAACCTATAGAGTTTCAAATCAGAACCTTCAAGATGGCAGTCCAAATGGGACTGGATTTATCAGAAGCACAGAAACATAGATTGGAGCAACTCAATGAACTTGGATGAAATCAGGCAAGATGCAGTTCAAAGAACCAGTATAGTCCAGTAGCAAAGGGCTAAATGGCATGATAAGTATATCAAGGAGAAGAAGTTTCAGGTAGGGGATTGGGCACTTTTGTTCGATTCAAATTTCAAAGATTTTCAAGGAAAGTTTCAGACTCATTGGCTTGAGCCATATGAGATTGAAGAAGTCTTTAATAATGGAGCAGTGAGAATAAGGATAATAGATGAAAGAAAGGTACCTCTTCTTGTGAATGGTCATTGGTTGAAGATATATTATAAGCCAATTTCAAGAGAGGATTTATCAAGATTTTTCCAAGATAACACTGAAATGAAGCTGGTGAAGAATAATTCTTCTTCTCCACTAACTTAGCTTTATTTGTCATATATATATATAATATATATATATATATATATATTATATATATATATATAATATATATATATATATATATATATAGATAGATATATATATATATATATATATATATATATATATATATATATATATATTATATATATACTATATATATATAGATATATTATAATATATCTATATATATTATATTATATATAATATAATATATATATATATATAATATTAAAAAATAAAAAAAAATAGAAAACAAATAATAAAATGTATAAGTATGAAAACCAAACATTAATTGGCATACTTATACAAAAAATACAGGGTGAAAAAAAATAAAAAAAATTAACATCCTATATTTTCCATTTCCTTTCTATAATAAGTAGTGACATAAAGCTACATTCATTTTCAGTTCATAATCTACAAATTCATTTCATTTTACAGTATCATTCCATCTCACCCCATTTTCATTTTATTTTACAATTTCATTCTATCTCACTCCACTTTCATTCCATTTCACTGTCATATTCCATTTCCATTTCATTTCACATTTAGCCATACTTCATTTTTTTATCATGTTCCGTAGCTGATTCCATTCTGCAGCTAATTTGATTCTGCAGCCATATCTCATTAAACAGCTCTGGCATAATTAAACAGCTTCCAAACAAATGATGATTGCAGGAAATTGAAGAATCTTGTTTTGAAAACCAATATGCTATAAGGGTACCTATGGATCAACACCAAAGGGAACAACAAATGAAAAGGTTAAGTTCTAAAAGGTAAAGTGCAAAAATTTATTTTAAATAGCAAGGTTAAAACATAAAGTATATATAATATGGATATTCATATGTTTCCTTAATGAATCATCATTTGATTTGATTGCAATCTCCATCATAATACATGTCTGCCACATCCTCCATATTTTGTCACATAATGGTCCATAATTAATTCCCATGTTGATTATTAATGGTCATGACTACGACATGGCATACTTGTCTACATGTCTCCAGAACCCCTACCATTTATTCATTTCATACAAACCTATAGTTCCTTTCACCATATTCGCAAACAATTCATTTCATAAAACCAGGAATGTTAATTCTAAAGGTTGAGAACTCTGCGTAGTAGAAGGCATGGGGCTAATTGTCAGATCAGAACCAATAGGAGAAAAGTACATGGAAGGATACCCACAACTCAAAGAAATGTTGCAGAAATCTAGATGGCTTATATTCAGCGAGAAATTTGATGGTTTTCATAAGGATATTACAAAATCCTTTGCTCGATCTTTTGATGGCACAAAGGTAGAAATTGGAGATATCACGTTTGCAATGACTGAGTCATTCATGACCGAGGCTACAAAGTTTCCAAGGCATGGTGAAAGATGGTTCAAGAACAAGGAGTTCCACAATGAATCATGGAAAGTGATACTCAAAAACCCAGGTATGGATGTCTCTATTTTTAGGAAAGGTATTCCCATTTCAGCTCTTAAAAGTAAGTGGAGGAACATGCTCTTGGTTTTACTGAAATTTATCACTTGTGAGGGGACGTTTAGTTGCATGTCTATCTGCCATATCCATTTATTGATGAATTTCTTAGAAAATGGAGAAATCAATCTTCCTTTATTCCTTCTAAATAGTTTACGAAGGATGGCCTCAAATGTGAAAAAGAGAATATAGTTCATAGATACAACCATTTATCATCATGGGTTGATAAAGATATTGATTGAGTTTCATTTAAAAAGCATAGGAGATACCTGGGAGAATTTCCTTATTAGAAACCATTCCCAAGAAGCACTAGAGTCACCTAAAGAAGATAATGTCAGAAGAAATACAAGAAAGAAGATTGGTATAACTATTGAAAATAGACCTGAGTCTTCATTGCAGAAAGATGATGAAAAGTTAATCTCTGAAGAACTGACAGAAATCAGGAAGAAAATCTAGGCAAGAGGGAAGATACGAAAGGAGAAAAAGGTCACAAATGAGGAGAACGTAAGTCCTCCACAACTTAGAAGGAGCTATAGACTCCGAGGTTTGGTAAAGAAAACATCATCAAAAGGGACGAAGTTTATAAGTTTATATGAGGAAACCCCAGAACCATCTCCTGTTAACATCTCTTCTACACACAGTCCTCAAAATTCTCCTGTTCATCATTTTGAAGGTAGCCCAAGCAGAAAATCTCGAGGCATAGACCCAGTGCAGCAACAAATATATGACTATATAGAATCACTGGAGAAGAGAAGTGCTTCAATGAACCCAAAAACTTTTGTCAATCCACAAGAACCTCTAGTTGATGCTATCAAACATGAAATTTATGAATTAGAGATATTGAGCAGACATATCAAATAGGAGAATAAGACAATGAAGGAAGAAAATAAATTGGACAAGGAAATTCATGATAATACCATTCTACATCTAGGACTGTGGTATAAGAAAAGCAGGAAATTGAAAAGAAAGAATAAGATTTCGAACAGAGCAGTCATTAACCTTAAGTACAAGATTCTTATGAGAAAGCCAAGAATGAAAGTCACTTCAAAGAAGAACAAAAGGAGGAAATTGGATGTACTAGCATAGGTGTGTGAGCAAATGCATTAGAGAGGAAGAACTCACATTTTTGGCAAATTGCATGAGGACATGCAATGATTTTGCAGTGGGAGTATGTTGAACCTCAAAATTGCCCTCTTCTTGACATTTTTTCTCACCTTTTTCCCTCACTTTCTCATAAGATTACAGATCCAATGATCGGCATATTATTTTTTCATGTTCTTGCTATTTGAATAGATTTTTGGAAGTTAGCTACAGAACACAACCTATTTTGTAGCTAACTGTGGATTTTGTAGCTACACTCGTTTGGAAGGTTCCAGGTGTCAAATGAAGAACTGGGCCACATGGGAATTTCTAGAATCATCTCCACATGGATTCTATCCTATTCACTTGGTCCAGATCGATGAAAAAGCAAGCCTAAGGTCATGGTCAAAGATGGAGTCAAAGTACATTATCCAAAAACAATAGGACCCTTCATTTGCTCTTTCATAGCTAATCAAGAGTCTAGCAGTTCTGCTGCAAATCTAATTCAAATTAGCCACATGTATCAAGTTTATCTCATAAACAGTCATGTTACATTTAATTCTAATTAGCCACCTATAGCAAGTTTATCTAATAAACAATTATGTTATTTTCCTTTAAATATCAATTGCATGGAACCGAGTTAAAAGTTAGAAGGAATTACATGTTAAGTTCAAGCTTTTTGCGATACTTTGTATTCAAACTTCATTTCTTTTATAATACAAATTCTATGTTGCCAATGATCATTTAACGTGAATCCTTAACTAGCTCACATTCCAGCCACGTCAGTTGTAGAGGGTCCCTACACTGAAGGAGGTTTTTCATTTTTTGTTTTTAATTCAATTTCCATTACTTTGTTTTTAGCAAATCTATTTTCTAAATTAGGATGATATTTTATTTCAGTTTTTAATCAATAGCATAATGATAAATCACAACTATGCAGCCTTTTTCTTCCAAGATATTTTGTGGAGAAAAATGATTCTGTTTCCAAACTGAATTAAGATTGAAGTAATAAGAATATACAATTGCTTAGTTTTCTTACTGTGTTTTCATTCATTTTCTTACAACAAAATTGTCAATTAATTGTGTTAATCAATGATTTCAAAAGCCATTTCAAGATGGTGATGATCCTAAATTAAATGGTTAAATGTCTAATTCATACAGTGATTGAATTTACTCAGTACATTGTTATTTTCCTAAGAACTTAGGAACTAAGGTATAATTGATTTCTTGCACAACACTTCAAGAGGGTAATGCTTCACATTTGAATGTTGGAGAAAGTCAAAAATAAATTAGTTGTTTATAGTTAGCTTTACATTCTTTTACCTTTTTTCTTTCAGATCCTCACTTAGTTGCATCACTGATATTCCGAATAACCATTTCAAGGAGATTGATTTAATCATATTCCAAAATTGAATGGTTGAATGTTTAATGAATGAAATTTCTGAGTTACCTTCTGCATCAATTTCATTCTTGGTTTTAAGAATTAGATCCATGGATTAGGACTAACGATAAGATAAGATAGATGCTCTATTTTTTTAATTAGGTTCTAACTATCTAACAGTTCTTGGTCCATTTTTAGGAAATTGGATTAACTTAGGAACATTTCTTTTCCTTTAAAATTCATTAGATTCATTTAAATTTTCTCATAGTTTTAAGTTGTACATTCTTAGAGATCAAAGAATAGAAACCCTCCAAAAACAAATTAAATACAAAACAACAAAGTAAGAAAAAGGTTAACTAAGCACATATAGTGCACCACACTTCATCAGCTTACAAACCCCAGTTGATAATTTATGCAAGCAATTTAGGACACTAAATTGACTAAACATCCCGCGCCATGTATAGAGTTTGCTTGCTACTTGTTGTTTTCCTTTTTTTTTGCCTTGATTACTTTTTTTGTTTTTGTTTTGTTTGGTTTGCTTGATACCTTACTATTTTTGTTTTCTGGAAATAAGTGTTGCTATCTACTGAGTTCTGTCTTTTGAATGAGTATGTGGCTAAGATATGAAGAGAATTGTGACATTGCAACACTTAGCTAGTCTTGTGCCTGTCTTCTCTGTGCTTGGTTATAACCTTCAGCCAATGAAGTCTTGACTGAAAATATGATCCATCTGCAAGGGGATCTTTGGTCCAACCATGAGCCTGCGTGCACACAAGGAAACCCCATGTTTGTACTCAACCTTCTTCTCTGTGTGTTCAAGCTCATCCAACTAGTAGAAATAAAGAAGGGGAAAATATAAATGAGAAAACCTATGTCAGAGGTGTTACATACTTCTCTGAAGGAACAACCTCTTCTTCTCTTAGTAAGGTGGGATTCCTTTTCTACCCCAAAAATAAATAAGTTCCTATGCACAGTCATCTTACAAAATACAAAGTTGAAAGAATAGAAAGGCTTGCTACACAGAGAGGTGAAACATGCAACTCCGTCGGGGTACTGACCATGCTCACTAGCAGTGGAGCAATTCATGTGTTCTTGCATGACTCTGCCGAGGTACTGTCTAGGTCCGCTAGTAGTGGAGCAACACCAGAGATGAAAACATATGCTTTCAAAGACTTTAACTCATGAGAAAAACTACCCTTATTGATTTCGAAACATAGGATCAAGCTGAACATTTGTTGTGTTTGACTGAGTTGGAAAAAGGTGAACCATGTCTGTCCATGGGGTAAGTGGGGAAGCCGAAGCAACTTGCACAATGATTCAATACTCCCTGAAAGACCAAGGTGTCGTGCTATCAAAGAACCAAAATAGAGAAGCTGGAGTTCTACCAGTGTGTTGCCAAGGGTTGTAGTGGCTGAAAAACCATCCAAAATTTTTGCCCGCATCCAATTTTAAAGCCTCCTTTAAGAGTTTTACTTGATGTTTTCATGCACCAAATTCACTCTTTGAGCTCGTGTGAGTCTTCTCACCCACCTTTCTTGACCATTCAACAAACATCTTTTGCATGTTGGTAACAGAGTCTTGCTTGTGACCATGTTCTGGTCCTACACAAGGTCTCCACTTCATGTGTACATGTTATGTTCACTTTGTAAACATCCTTCGCACTCACACATAGAGTCATATGCATTTTTGTGCAAATGTTGTCATGGTCATCCAACGATCAATCATAAGCATCACACTTGTTGACTTGCACCGTCAGTCACTCATGTTGAGAATGTGTGTCTGAATGGCTTGAGTCATCTTGTCATTAAGTCCTGTGTGTGTTTGCAAGTTCGTGTATGCACCTTTTCACTCGCTCACACACTTAGTTGTTTTGTTGAAGTTCTGACGACCAGATTACTCTCTAACAACCAAACCTTCACCCCACCATCGACTTGATCAAATGTCACCCAGAAAAATGCGGAAGCACCTAGTAGGCCATTTCAAGCTGTTCTTCTCGCAAGATGATCAATTAACCATCATGTTGGTCAGCCAGACAATTTGACCTGGCAGTCACCCTGGGACTAACTCCCCACAAAAATTGTGAACTCCCCTCAAAAATTTCGCAGAGGCTACAGACCAGGCCCTCTCCAATGATTGATAAAATTATGTAGACAAGCTGGACATACACCTAGTGCTCGTCCCTATCTCCATCTGAGAATTGCGTAGTTTTCCCAGCTAGCCCATCAGTCAGTCAGCTGGCTACTCACCTGAAAAACTGCACAGATTTCATGTGCAAGTCTTCTGTTGCCCAGTAGTCTGCTCAGCTCAGAAACTACATAATGGTGATCAATAAGCCAACCTCCTAGAATCAACGTAGCTTTTCTAGCCAGCAGTTCTAAGTAGCTCACTGCAAGTTTAATGTCGGAATTGCGCATTTTTTGCTACCAAGATCCCGAAGGCCTATTGCTAGTCACTCCAAGAATTGCATAATTTTTGTTGCCAAGCCCCTGACAACCAGCTGCCGATTCCCTACAAGAATTGTGCAGTTTTTTCTCCCAAGCTCCCGACAATTAGTTGCCAGTTCCCTCTAGGAATTGTGAAGTTTTTGCTGCCAATATCCTGCTGCCCACTACTCCGAGAAATTGTGCATATTTTTTTTCCCTATCCTTCTTGCAGCCTGAACTTTTCCTCCCAAAAATTTCATAGATTTGTCCTCCAACCAAACCATATTCTGTGAACAGTCACTGTTGATCTAGATTGCCCATTACCATCTCCCAGTGACTTCTGTGCAGTTTTCACTAGCAGTGCCTGGAGCCTCCATCCCAGCTCGAAGATTTCCTTGCGCAGTTTCGTAACCTTGTCTTCTCTCCCAGTCACCTGCATCCAAAATGATCATGCATCATGGTAGACAAGGAGGTTTATGGATTTGATGTCATCTCATCATGAGTGACTGCAAATACAGGTACAAAAGCAAACATGGCGCGATGACGAATGGGATGAATAAGGGGAGTACATGCAGGAATACCTATTCATGAAAAAACAAACAAGTGATGCATGCAAAGAGATGTGCTCACGAACAAATGATCATGCAAATATGTGTTTGTGGACGGATGAACGTACACTTTTCGTGAATGGATGAACCTGTCAAGCATGACAACATACAAGAAAGGAGTAGCATGGTAATACAACATCAAGCAAACCCAACGACCATCGAAGACTTTGCACACCTTTCCATGTAGAGGTGAAGCTGTGACACACCATAAGGACATCCATCACCCAACAACATTGTAGCTCGAGATGCACACTGCAACAACACGAATGTACCAACACTGTCATGTCAAGTTTTCTCATGAGTCGTGTCGTCCACATCTCTATTGTTAGCCATAATGCCAATCAATGTAATGTAACGTGAATTCCAAGAGACCCACTTTTCATATGGAGAGTCATGTAAAGTTGAAAGGTCATGGAAGTCAAAAAGTCATGAGGGAAGTCAAAAAACCATAAGGGTCAGTTTCACCCTTGGCTACAAATACCCCTTCATTTGTACATGCAAAGGAATTTTCACCTTGGCTCCACCTACACAACCTTGAGAGTCTGTAATCTTTTCTTTAAGGAGTAAGTAGTGGCTCCAACACCCTTCTCATGGGGTTAGTGGCGTATGGTGTATCGATGTGTCTTGAAACTTTCGCTTAATTCAAAAGCCTACTAATAGGCCAGCACATTTTCAAACATTTGGTGTAACTGTTGGTAAGATTCATCTTGAACACTTGTAATTCATGTTGCTTTAACATGTGTTTAACACTTGGATTAATTCAAATGTTCTAATAGATATATACTAATGAAAATGTGTTGTATAAATTATTAACGATGTCCTGCCCATGTTGGTCACCTCCTAGACATCAGACATAACCTTTCACGTAAACTTTCTATAACAATCATTGAACTTGCACGGATTTCCCACTGAGTGTTGTACATGCTATCTTCCCTTATGTGTTGTGACTACCACATCTCTATGGATTCCTCCTCCATAAGTTGCACACATCCTGTTGCATTGTGTGTTCCTAATAGAGTTGGCTTTCCTCCCATCCAACATGGGACTCACTCCCACCCTTCCTCTCTCTCGTGAATGAACCTTGACACAAGTAACACTATCAATCACCAGGAACACGAACCTCATTACTCAAAGGAAAAGTAGACCACTCTCCTGTGCTGACAAGCAAGAGGTAAGGCAAACATTTAAGATAATGGAAACTGAGCCATCATACTCGATGGGACTCCCAGACCAAACAGTGTGAGGTATAGTTGGGAATTCATACTAGGGTGATCCCCTGAATGTTGGCAGGTCCAACACCATCCACAGGACCCTACAATTTTAGAAAAATATTATAATAAAGTTTAATACTTAGGCTTTTTAATTAAAACCCAAATATTAAACCTTGATTATCCCGAAAAGCCAAATTAAATAGTACCTGTAACCAAGACTTATTCTTAGGCTTTAAAAAACCTTAAGTAATAAATAATATGGGTTATTTGATTAAAAAACAAAATAAATCGGAGTTTTTGATCCCCTAATGTTGAAATCCTCACAAACTCCGACACTCTGCTATACCCTACATCGCAAATAATACAAAGTTTCAAAGGCTCAAGACCCCTCCGCCAAACTCCATTGTGATAGCAATTAGAACAGTCCTACGGGAAAATATGCAATACAATCCATAAGTCCCCACATCCATGACTATCACAAAAATTTACAAAGAACTTAAGTTTTAAGCCTTAACCTATTGCAATTGCGATTAAGCCCAGACCCAACAGGATTCAACACCATAATTCATAAACAATCTCACATCTATGGCTATCACAATAAACCAGAGGACTTAAGTATCATACCTTCAAGAATTGTGATATGTGATAAAGCTCGGACCTGATGGGATTATAAAATTCAATCCATAAAATCTCGCACTTGCAGGCTATCGCAAAAGTTTAAAAGCTTAAGTCCATACTCATGCCGAATGCCGATTGTGATATGTGATTAAGCCCGGACCCAATGGGATTATAAAATCCATTCCATAAATCCCTGCATCTAGAGCTATCGCAGTTTCCAAAAGTCCATGCCCCACTACATACCACCGATTTTTATATGCGATATAACAAAAAATGCTCGGATTATACAATGCAATTAAACTAAATATTGTGTTCATGCAATCACAAAGTTCCAAGAGTCATGCCTCATTTGAATTGTGATTATGATATCCTTTCTCATCTCGATTGAGATATGATGTCATGAATGACATCAGATCCACGTCATCCTCCACGTCGGCTGCCATGTCATCGCCACATAACCCACCATGTTACATCATGATTTCATTTGTGACATCCCTGCCACATCACCTTGGGACCCCACAATCGTAAGTTTCAAAGGGACATGGTTTATAACAAATCCTTTACCCCAGCTAATTTTTTATAGCGATTAGGCCACCTGGACCTAATAGAATTATTCACTCCAACTCATAAATCCCCCATCTGCGTAATCGCAAGAATCACAGTCTCAATCCTTCTGATGCCAATTGCGATTTGTGACAAGCCTCAGACCCGATAATAATTACATGTCAACTCATAAAAATATCATGACTGTGGCTACCACAAAAGCTACGAAACTTAAGCCATTCCTCCTATGCCCATTCTAATTGAGATTTTTTCTTATTTGAATTTTCATCTATTTCAATAATGATTCTCCTTGCTTGAAATATGACAATAATTCAACTTCTGGCCTAAAAAGTGATTGTGATTTTACGATAAGACCATAAAGTCTAACGTGTCTTATCACAGACCTCACTTCGCATTACTCTCCATGATGGTTCTATTCAGAATTTATTGTGCTCTACATTTTTCCTAATTTCCTGCAAAACATGAATTGTTTCAAATAAACTTGCTTATCAGTTTCATTTATTTTCAGCTTATCGATTCTTGTTTTTCTTGTTTAGGTTCATGACAGAAGAGGACAACTATGTTGACAAGAATAAGTTCAGCTCAAAAAGACAGACAAGCATCCAGATAATTCGATGGAACAAACAAAGATAATTTCTTTTCTTTAAGCATTGTTGAAGGGATCTGTTTAAATACCCTCAACGCTCTCCACAATAGATTTAGTTCTTTTTTTATATTTAGTCTTACTTGTTGTATTAAATAAAGGTCCTGGATTTTATGAAAAAGGCTTACGAAAGCTCGCACTATTGTACTTTCATCCTTTTCTCAATAGAACAACTGGAACATTGTTTAGGAATTTTCATAAATAATTTTGAGAAGTTGCACTACTGTACTCGTCGAATCATCTTTATGGGAAGGAATAAACTGCTACTATTTCTTTTATGAGTTGAGAAACATACATCTGGTATTCCTATCTTTGTACCTCTATTTTTTTCATGAATAAATAGTGAATTTATCTTTTTCAGATTGCTTATTACATGTTATTTAAAGAACAAGTGTTACATGTATTCATTTATGATCATATTGCCATTGATATTTTTAAATACATGTTAAGCAATTTTCTTTGATATTCTAAATGTGATATGAGTTATACACATTATTTTGATTAACTATTTAATCAACATAATCATATTGAAATATTTTCATCTCCATTGGTGTTTGATCAATCTATATTTTCATTTACTAAGGAAAATCAATGTAGATCACATTTAGTTAAATGTTAAACAATCCCAGGTTATAGAGTAGATTAATGCATATATTTTTCATTTGATTCATTGCTACAAATGCATCCATTTCACTCCACTATAAGCATTACACATTCACTCAATCATCTTTCGTTGGAAAACTAGTCCCATTATCCCCAGTCAGAGCCACTACCTAAATGGAAAAGAAGTTGTCTTAAGCTCCGGACTGGGTGGTTTTACCCCTGTGTAGAAGCAACGATTTTAGAGGCCTCAACACTTTTTGGTGCTAGAAGGAGTGCTTGCAGACTATGAATGGAATGTATTTCCAATCCAAAAACAAAAGGCCATTCTAAGAGTCATTCTCCCTCCAAATCTCCTACAACTTCGAGCTCCCTTCTAGAATCTCCTACTTTTAGATAAGGAGTTGTACAATCACTTCCAGAGTCTCCTAGAATACGTATTGAGGTAATCCCTGCGTATTATACTCCAAAATCACCAGAAATTACAACTCTGATAAATAAATTGGAAGATGTCTCCATTTCAACAGAAAATCCTGAATCATCCAAAGATTTTGAAGGAAGAATACCTTCTATTTTTCAAGGAACTGGTGTTTTAAGTCAGTCACCAAAGTGCAAAACTTGGCATCTCACCATTTGAATTTCCACTTCAATCCCGCTAAACAAAAACTTCTACATCAGATTCCAAAACATCTACTAGTGAGATTAACTCATTCTCTCATTCACTAACATCTCCATTTCTTCCTTTTTCATTTCCTTTCTCTCTACTATTCACCTCATCTATTTCTATTTCCTCTGCACAAACAACTAGTGCTACCTCAAGAAGTATTATCATAACTACCAGTTCTTATTTCATCACATCCACCTCCCCAACTATTACAATGGCAGCTAGACCATTGTCCAATCTAGAGTTTTTCAAATGC
This sequence comes from Pinus taeda, assembly GCA_000404065.3. Classification (NCBI taxonomy): domain Eukaryota; kingdom Viridiplantae; phylum Streptophyta; class Pinopsida; order Pinales; family Pinaceae; genus Pinus; species Pinus taeda. The sequence goes on from APFE031479236.1 coordinate 14,617, forward strand.
CAGCACCACTTTATCCTCTACCAAAACACCCTAGAATATGGCTTCCTATATTCAATACTAATGATGGGTTACCTATTGTAGAACACCTTCATAATGATATGCTATCCCTCAATCTCAATGAGGTGGATTAAGAAGATGCTGTTGTTATATTATTCCCATGCCCTCGTACAGGATTTGTAGGGTCTTGGTACTTTTCCTTACCAGCTAATTCTATTACTAGTTGTGATATTTTTGAAGAACAATTTTTTACTAAATTTCGTGATGATTGCTCAACCACATATCTTATCAATGACCTTCCCAATTTAAAAACAAATTCAGGGGAAAAGATAAAAGATTTCAATTCCTGATTTAACAAATTGATAAATAAAATCCAAACCACTTCTAGACCTGGTGTCGATGTACAAATTGAATGTTATATTTCATCTCTTCCTTCTAACATAGGAATTTTTGTAGATAGAGCTAATAAAAATACATTGGTAGAAAACATGAAAGAAGTTGTGTCTATAGAGGAGGGGATAAATTCACTAGGAAAAAAAATAAGGAATGCAGAAAATTAAAAAGAGTTACATTTAAGGATGAAGCTAAAAAGAAAGCACCTAAAGATCCCTTTGATCTTGAAGGCTTACAAAAACTCCTTAAAACTTTGTCTAACAAGATGGTAGATATCAAAAAACAAGTATCTAAATCTTCTTCCAAAAAACATTTTAGAACATTCAGAAGAAATCAGCCACCTAATCCACAACCTCCAAACATGATCTCTAATGTAGAAACTAATGATGAAGATGAGGAGGAAGCAACATTTTTTGTTGATGAATCCCAAGAAGAACAAATAATTGAGTTAAATGGAATGTGGGAATATATTCTTCCTATTTCTGATAGTATAAATGAATATGAAGCATTACTTGTTAGCACAAGAAGCAAAGTTTGAGTTGATCCTATACAACCATTTCAACAACAGAAACCTTCAACTTCCACTGCTAAAGATAAAGTTCCAGTTAAAAAATCCACTTCCACTTCTCCTCAAGTAATTCCATCTTCATCCAATTCTCCATATTCACGCAAAACCTTAGTAGTTTTAGATACTATTGAGTACAATATAGTTGATGATATGAACAAAATAAACGTAAACATTTCCCTTCATGAACTCACTAAACTCAAACAACAACATACTTTTTTACTAAAAGAATTGAATGCAATACCTGCTTCTCCTCTTCCTACTGCTGTGGTATCCAAAGCTTCTAATGGAATGGGTAAACATCTTAGTGATCCATTATTTGACTCCTTTGATGATATTCTAATAGGTGACAAATGTAACTCACATACTCCTCCTCTTATTTTGACTTTTGAAATATTTAATAAGAAAGTACATAAGTTCTTGGTAGGTTCAGGGGCTTCTTCGAATATCATGCCATATTTAGTTTGCCCGAAATTAAGCATGTCACCCCAGAAAACTCTAGTTCACATTTTGAAGCTCAATAGGAAAAAATTCAAAGTCATAGGAGAAATGAATTCAGATCTTATTAGATTATCTTTGAATCTTGAAGTTTGTCAAATAATTGATATACTTGTTGTTGATATCCTAGATTTATACGGTTTAATTCTTAGTGGAGATTGGTCAGAAAAACTACATGGTTGTTTTTCCACTGATTGGTCTCACTTATGGCTCCCATTTGTGGAAATCTGAATCAAATTAGAACCAACTGAGAAAAACACATGAAACATTCAGTAACAAATTTCGAAGGTGAAAATGAGCCAATAGCATTTAATAACAACATTATTGGAAACTACTCTACTGAATCATTTTTTGAATATTTTAAAGCACAAACATCACCATTTCTGAGTAATTCTATAACTTCTCAAATTGGAATTTTTTCATAGACAAAATTTTCCATATGTGTAAATATATTAGAAAACCATTAGTTAATTCTTTATTCTGGACATTTTATTTTGATCGGACGAAATCAAGCAATGGTGTAGGAGCATGTTGCATATTGATTAATCCTAAAGGTGTGAAGATAATTCTGACTTGTAGATTGGAATTGGAATGCATGAACAATATTGTAGAATATGAAGTATTAATCCAGGGTATGTATAAATCAATTAGCCTTGAGATTAAATACCTTCAAGTTTATGGAGATTCAGAAATTGTAATTAAACAAGTGAGAAATATGATGCATTGTATCTCTGCAAACTTGAAGCATTATCAGTCTTTGGTTCAGTCTTTCAGTTCACATTTTTCAGCGTTTAACATTTCTACTATTCCTAGGATTTAGAATGCCAACGCCAACCTTATTGCTAATGTTGCATCAAAACTGATCGCATCCGAAGATTACAGTCTCGACAAATTTTCTGTAGAATTAATCTTTAGACCATACATTCCCAATAATATCACCAATTGGCGGGTATTTAATGATAATGAAGACATTTTAAACTCCGTAACTTCTAAAAAATCATACGATCACCAAATAATTGATGAGGATGAACATGATAATAAATTAAAACGGAAAATTGAGGATAATCCCATACCCAAATCTATCATTAAACTTGAAGATCTCTATGATTTAAAAGTGTTACTAATTCAAAACTAGAGAGCTCAACTTTGAGATTTGAATTAATAAACCTTGGGACAAATATTAAACCTCAAAACATGAATTTAGGACTTGGTCTCTCATCTGAAGAAACATTATCCTTCATCAATTTGTTAAAGAAAAATAAGGATGTCTTTGCTTGGAGTTACACAGGTCTCAAAATGTTTGACACTTCTATCATTCAACAAACAATCCTGATGACATCAAATGATAAACCTGTCCAATAAAAACTAAGGAAAATTCATCTAAACTTAGAAAATAAAATCAAAACTAAATTGAATAAACTCCTTAAGGCTAGAATCAATTTTCCTGTTAGGCATTCAAGATGGGTTTCCAACTTGGTACCTTTTAGGAAGAAAAGTTGTGATATCCGAATTTGTATAGATTTTAGGAATCTTAATAAGTCCATTCAAAAGGATAATTTCCCTCTACCCACTATGGAACATATTTTACAATCAGTTGTTGGTTCTGAACTTATCTCTTTCCTTGATGGTTTCTCTAGATATAATCAAATCATGGTTCACCCAAATGATAGGCTAAAGACTACTTTCAGAACCAAATGGGGAACTTATGCCTACCAAACAATTCCATTCGGTTTAAGAAACGTAGGGGTCACTTTCCAATGAGCCATGGATATAGCTTTCAAACGTCTATTAAATAAAATGGTTTTTGTTTACTGGATGACATTACTATTTATCCAAAGAAAAAAAAATAGTCATTTTCAGGACTTAAAACAAAATTTTGAACGCTATAGAAAATATGGTATTTCATTAAATCTGAAAAAAGTATTTTTTCGCTCTTAGTGCAAGGAAGCTTTTAGGATTCATTATGTCAAAAAATGGAATTTACATCAACACTGATAAAATAAAAGAAATAAAAGAAATTTCTCCACCATATAATAAAAAGAGCATGCAATCAGTTTTTGGACATATCAATTTTGTCAAAAGGTTTGCCCCTAATTTCTCACAGATTATTTTACCGTTACAGCAAATGATTAAGAAATATGCAGTTTTTAAATGGGGTCATCATGAAAAGAAAGTGTTTGATTTAATAAAATTGGCAATTATCAATGCTCCTTCTTTAAATACTCCAAATTTCTCTGATCATTTCATCTTATACACTTTTTCTTCTTCAACGTCTTATACCGCTATTTTGACACAAATTAATAATAAAAAAATTGAAGCACCCATCTCATTTTTCAATTCAAATTTTCAGGGTGATGAATTAAATTATTTAGAAGTTGAAAAATAGGCATTTTCTGTATATAAATCTGTAAAGCATTTTAGACCTTTCCTCTTAAAAACAAACATGAAAGTAATAGTCTCATTCCTAGCAGTGACGCAATTACTAATGCAGAAAGAATTAGGAGAAAAGAGATAAAATTGGGTAACATCTCTACAAGAATACAATATTGAAATAAAACCAACCAAAATTGTTAGAGGGCAAGGTTTCTGCAAGCTTCTTGCAAGAGAATCTAACATACAAGCCGAAGGGGACATAGGTAACAATGAACACATTTATGAGGTAATTTTAATTGATGTTGATTCCCAATACACTAATTTAATTTTCTATCTAAAAAATGGATATGCTTCTCCTCAACTCAATTATAAAAGAAAAAGAGCTTTACGATTAAAATCAAGTCATTATGAGATTGTTGATAACATGTTATTTAGGAGAAACTATGATTCCATACTGTTAAGATGCCTTGAAAAATCTGAAGCATAAACAGTTTTGCAGGAACTTCACAATGGACCAGTAGGTGGACACTTTGGAGGAGATACTACAATACAAAAAATCTTACATGTTGGATAGTAATGGCCCACTCTCTTCAAAGATACCCACGCATATGTGAGGAAATGCAAAACATCCCAAACTTCTTCTGGAAGACAAAGGAAACCAACTTTTCCTCTACAACTAGTCAACATTGATTAGCCTTTCGAATAATGGGGATTAGATATCATAGGTGAGAGCATTACTCACTCTTCTAAATAACATAGATATATTATGACTGCTACAAATTACTTCACTAAGTGGGTGGAAGAAATTCAGCTAAAGGTAGTCAATTTTGAATCTGTTATTGAATTTATTGATCAATTTATCATTACAAGATTTGGTTTTCCTTCTGCACTTATATTTGATAATTCATCTTAATTTTTGGGTACTAGCATGATTTAATTTGCAATTATGAGAGGTTTTAAAATCAAATATTCTGCTAATTACTATCCCCAGGGAAACAATTTAGCAGAATCCACTAATAAAAAATTCCTTAGAATAATCAAAAGAATTGTAGATCAAAATCAAAGAAAATGGGATAAAGCTTTAATATTTCTCTATGGGCGAATAGGATAACTCAGAAGGCCTCTATAGGCACTTCACCATTTAACCTAGTATGCAGGAAGGAAGCCATTATTCCATCACATTTAGCTCTTCCTTCATTAGCCCTAGTTCAATTTATTGAAGAAACACCTTCTTTTTCATTGCAATTAAGAAATTCACAAATCCTAAAAGTAGTAGAAGAAAGGGAAATGGCCAAACTCATACACACCAAACATCAATAGATGGTGAAAGCTTCTTTTGATGCAAGTTTAGTCACACAAATATCCTTCCAAGTTGGAGATCTAGTTCTCAAGTGGGACAAAGCACATGAAGAAAAAGGGAAACATAACAAATTTAAAAAAATTATGGCTTGGTACATTTCATATTATTGAACATATAAGCATATCTACATTTATACTTCAAGATTTATCAGGAAAGAGAGATTCTATTCATGTAAATGGGCTCATCTTAAAGAAATTGTTTTCTTAATTTCTTTATATATATATAAAAAATAGAAATAAGGAATAAAATTTGTATAAAATCACTTCCATTGTACATCTCCGCTGCAAATTATTTTTTCTTTTACAAATTTTGTTAATAAAATGTTAAGTAGTACTCTATTGACTTTTCAAACATTTCTTGAGATTATTTTTATTTTTTCATTTTGAAGGTAGGAATTTTTAAGAAGTGGTTACCAAAATTGAAAATTAGATAAAAATTATAGAATTATGAAATTAATACTATGGAACTATGAAATTAATCTTTCCATTAAGTTGTAAAAGCTTTAAAAAACCTTAAAAAATTATATTCTTTTACTGTGGTTTCAGTAAAAAAGGGTAATCCTTAAAAAGTAAAGACCATCGTATGACTTTAGCACTTTCAACTTGAATTTGTCATCCAAAACTCTGAAGGAGTCAACGATCTTCCCAATCCACTAAAAAGAAAAATTTTAGAGTGTAATTCTAAAATATAATAAATCTAAAAAAGATAAGAGGTCTCATCACAAGCCTACTTACCATGTTCATAAGGAACCAATTAGATTGACATTACCACTTTGAACACCAAATTAGGGTAATGGCTTACGATTTTAATTGTAAGAAAAGGGGTCTCATCATGAGACAACTTGTTCAGTGTTAATTATTACTAGTGAATGGCATTGTCGTTATCTGGCCACCAAACCAGGACAATGAATTTTTAGCATAAAAAAATAAAAATAAAAAATAAAAATACTCTAATTATTGCACTATTAATGGATGGGACATTGTTTTATTATTGTTTAAAGGGTAACCCTATCGAGGCTATGAATGCTTGCTCGCAATAGTGGCTCTACCTATGAAAAACAAGCACATTACAAGCTAAGTCGTAAAAGGCCCCCTACCTTATTTTATAAACTGATTAATGGCTTATACAGGTAAATAGGAGTTCTTCATTCACGAAATTTTTTTAAAAGAAATTGTAATTTAATGAGTTTTATATTCAGAGTAATTTTATTTATCTAAATGTTTCAAAAAATAGTCTCCACTTCTTAGATTATTTTTACTGAATTTTTGGAAAAATTAATTTATCAGAGATAATTGGTTCTTCCAATGAATTGCCAATTGTTGTACTATTCAACATCCCCCCATTTTAATATATTATAAATTTCCTATGAAATTTATTATATTAAAATAGCGACCCTTCAATTTTAGAAAGGTCTTATAATCAAAGTTTAATAATTAGTCTTTTTAATTAAAACCCAAGTATTAAACATTGTTTATCCCAAAAATCCAAATTAAATAACCTGTGGAACCAATAATTATTCTTAGGCTTTAAAAAACCTTATGTAATAAATAATATATGTTATTTGATTAAAAAAGCAAAATAAATCAGATTTTTTGAACCCCTAAGGTTGAAATCCTCACAAAATTCGACACTTTGCTATTCCCCGCATCACAAATAATACAAAGTTTGAAAGGCTCAAGACCCCTCCGCCAAACTCTATTGTGATAGTGATTAGACCAGACCCGTGGGAAAATATACAATACAATCCATAAGTCCCCGCGTCCATGACTATTGCAAAATGTTTCAAAGAACTTAAGTTTTAAGCATTAATCGATTACAATTGTGATTCAACCCGGACATGATGGGATTCAACACCGCAACTCGTAAACAATATTGCATCCGCGGTTATCGCAATAAACCATAGGACTTATGCCTCATAGCTTAAAGAATTGCGATATGCAATAAAGCCTGAACCTGATGGGATTATAAAATTCAATCCATAAAATCGTGCATCCCCAGGCTATCACAAAAGTTTAAAAGCTTAATTCCGTACTCCTGTCGAACACCGATTGCGATATGTGATTAAGCCCGGACCCAAAGGGATTATAAAATCCATTCCATAAATCCCCACATCCAAAGCTATCACATTTTCCAAAAGTCCATGCCTCGCTACATACCGTCAATTGCACTATGTGATATAATTGGACTTGTTGGGATTATACAATGAAATTAAACTAAATATCACATCCGCACAATCACAAAGTTCCAAGAGTCATGCCTCATTTGAATTGTGATTGTGATATACTTCCTCAATCCGATTTCGATATGACGTCAGATCCACGTCATCCTCAACGTCAGCTACCACGTCACCCGCCATGTCATCTACCACAACACACACCACATCACATCATGATGTCATTCGTGACATCAGTACCATGTCACCTTGGGACCTCACAATTGCAAGTTTCAAAGGGACACGAATTATAACAAATCCTTCACCACAACCGATTTTCAATTGAAATTAGTCCACCCATACCTGATAGAGTTATTCACTCCAATTCATAAATCCCCTGCGACTGCACAATCGTAAGAATCATAGTCTCAATCCTTCTGATGCCAATTGTGATTTTCGATAAGCCCCAGACCCGATAAGAATTACATGTAAATTCAAAAAAATCTCACTTCTGCAGCAATCGCAAAAGCCACAGAACTTAAGCCATTCCTCCTGTACCCATTCTAATTGTGATTTTGTGTTATTCAAATTTTCGTTTATTTCAATAAGGATTCTCCTTACTTGAAATATGATGATAAGTCAACTCCTAGCCTAAAAAATGATTGCGATTTTGTGATAAGACCATAAAGTCTGACTTGTCTTACCATAGAACTCACTCCACATTACTCTCCATGATGGTTGTATTTGGAATTTATTATGCTCTACATTTTTCCTGATTTCCTGCAAAATGTGCTTTGTTTCAAATAAAACTTTCTTATCATTTCCATTTATTTCTAGCTTATCGATTCCTATTTTTCTTATTTAGGTTCATGACAGAGACAGTTGTTCTAACAAACAGTAGTTCAGATCAAATAGATAGACAAGCCTCAAAATAATCCAATGGAACAAACAAAGCCGATGAAGACAACAAATCACATTCAGAAATTTCCACCAAAAATTTGTTTTTCTTTAAGCATTTTTGAAGGGATCTGTTTGAATGCCCTCAACGCTCTACACAATAGATTCAATTCTTTTCTATTATTTAATCTTACTTGTTGTATCAAATAAGGGTCCTGAATTTTATGAAAAATGTCTTACGAAATCTCGCACTATTGGGATCTCATCCTTTTCTCAATAGAACGACCGGAACATTGTTTAGGATTTTTCATAAATAATTTTGAGAAGTTGCACTACTATACTCCTAGAATCATCTTTGTGGGAAGGAATAAACTACTACTATTTCTTTTATGAGTTGAGCAACACACATCTAGTATTTCTATCTTTGTACCTCTATTTTTTTCATGAATAAATAGTGAATTTATCTTTTTCAAATTTCCTATTACATGTTATTTAAAGAACAAGTGTTACATGTATTCATTAATGATCATGTTGTCATTGATATTTTTAAGTACATGTTAGTAAATTTGCTTTGATATTCTAAATGTGATATGAGTTGTATACAATATTTTGATTAACTATTTAATCAACATAATCATCTTGAAATATTTTCATTTCCATTGGTGTTTGATCAAACTATATTGTCATTTACTAAGGAAATGATTGTAGATCACATTTAGATAAATGTTAAACAATCCCGAGCTATAGAGTAGATTAATGCATTGTGTTGATTCATCGCTATAAATCCATATATTTTACTCCAATATAAGCATTACACATTCACTCAATCATCTTTCATTGGGAAATTGGTCCCATTGTCCCTAGTCCAATCTACTACCTAAACGGAAAATGAGTTGTCTTGAGGTCTAGACAGGTGGTTTTCCCCTATGTTGAAGCAATGATTTTCAAGGCCTCAACAGGTAGCTCTAGTATTCGTAAGGGAGATAGTGAGATTTCGTAGGGTTTCCAAGAATATCATAGATAGAGATGCCAAGTCCACTTCCATGTTTTGGAAGGAGTTGTTTGTACGCTTGGGAATGGAGTTAGCTTTTAGTACAACTTATTATATGCAAATGGATGGACAAACAAAGAGGGTTAACAGGATTCTTGAGGATAAGTTGAGGATGTATGTCATGCATTAGTGGGGGACGTGGGAGGAGTATCTTCCACTAGTTGAGTTTGCTTATAATAGTGGGTATCAATAATCATTGAAGATGATTCCATTTAAGGCTCTCTATGGAAAGAGTTGTAATACTCCTATAAGCAAGAGTGATCCTATGAACACGATGTTGATTGGACCGAATATGCTGGATGAGATGCATGTGGATTTACACATCAAGCCCAAGAGGAGATCCTTGAGGAGTGGGTCATGTGCCAAGATGGAACCTCTGTATTGCGAGCCTTTTGAGATCCTTGAGAGAATTGGACCAGTGGCTTACAGACTTGCACTACCACCAATAGTGAAAGTCCATGATGTTTTCCATGTTTCATTTCTTAAGAGATATGTGTAGGATGATGATCATGTGATTAATTCATTTGTATTGCAGGTGGAATTAGAGAGGGAGTTCCAATGAGATCCATAATGCATATTGCAGTGGAAATAACTCATGATCTGGAACATAGCAATAGAGTAGATTAAATTGCAATGGAAGCACTTTTTTCTTGATGAAGCTACATGGGAAATGGCTAATAAGATGTTGGCATCATATCCTTATTTCTTTGTTGGTTGAAGAAAATGAGTTTTTGATACATACATACATACATACATACATACATGTATATATATATATATATATATATATATATATCATTGTAAATACTGCATTGAGTTTTGTTATAAAGCTCAATGGGATGTATGTTTACTAGTCATAAGTGTCAACGAACACTGAGGACAATGTTCCTCCAAGGGGGAGAGCTTTGTAAGAACCACTGGTTGATTTTTCATGTAAATAAAATAAAAGCAAGGTCATGAGACACATATTCCAAATTAAATGGCGGGTACACATTAGAGTGGCCATCACTTACAATTAATTAATGGCTATGGAAATTGGCAAAGCCATTGGAAAATTAAAAGAGGCAATAAATGGCATTGAATTAAGGAAATAAAGGAAAATAGGAGAAAAGGGAGATGAAGAGACACAAATATGCTTGAAATGGAAATTAGAGAGAAAATGAGGAAAAATGAAGAGAAAAGGAAAAAAATGGAAAGGAAGAGACTAAACATCAATGATAAAAATGCATCAAAGAAACCATTTACATCTTTTGTTAGTTCTAGCTTTGATCACTTTCAAAAATAGAGCTCTAAAAGAAGAGAGATGAAGCACTTGGGCAAGAAAGTAAGAAAATGAAATAAAGGAAGCAAAAGGAGAATATTGGAGTAGCTGCTACAAAAAGTGTACATTGTAGGTAGTGTGTTGCATGTGTGAATTCGTTGTTGATATTTGGATGCATGGTACATGCATGTGGTTCTTTGGTTATTTTGTTGTCATTGACATAGGATTTGGCTAGATTGATAGTGGTTTCAACCTTGCCTTTCCACTTCCTAGATAGCCATAATGAAGTGGGTTATCTCTTTGATTAAGCTTTGGATGTTTGGTAGACTTGTATCATAGTTGAGGTGGTCTCAAGAAAATTCCCAAGGCTCAAGGGTGGAGATGGGATTTCTACTATAACTCTTGACAGATGGGTGGTGACATGAAAATTCCTCTGGAGTTGGTGAAGGAAGCTGGAGGCATCCGAGCTTGTTTTGATGTTAGTGATTTTTGAAATGGTTTAGATGAAATCACTATGGTTGATGGTTGAGGTGGATTGGCCTCTAGAATCTTTGTTTGGTTCTATTTTGGTTTAACCCATATGACCCCACATTCATGCTTAGAATATGGCACGAGGGTGATTAGCTGAAACATAGATTTGGTTCAATCCAATATATGGTTGGGTGGTATGTGAAAGTCATTGACTTGGTTGGATTTTGCATATGTTGATATGAGGTATTTTCTTATTGTGATTGAAGATCACATGTATTGGTTCTTATGTTGATTTTATGGATGAATTGTCATGGATTTTACTATGGTTATATGTTGGTTATATGATGTGTTCTTACCACAGACCTTGCTCATGTTTTTATAAGCTATTGAATGATTGGTGAATGCATGGGCTAACAAGTGTTATGAAAATAGCTTAAGCGGGTATTGAGCCTTCTTGATGATTCTCTATGAAATTAAGAAGATTATGACAAGATATGCATTCATGACCTATAACTACAATGTTTACTACATGTTTGACAAAATTTCTATTCAGTGACTGACATGTTTTGCGAAAGAACTAGTGCTAGTATTGATTATTTAGACTTGTTAACATCTTAGATATGATTCTGGAATGTTCTAGACAATTATGGAGAATGGCCTATAGGCTAGCCTTAAAAAGTGGCACAAATCTCACAATTTCATGCACAAAACTAGAATATTTTGGTCACAATCATAGGTAGGAAGGCATATGGGTGTTGTTGAGGCCTTCCAACTGCATGCATTATGTGCCAAGGCTATGTTGCGGATGTAAATCTTATGAAAAGAAGTTCCATCTCAGGGATTTCTCACCAGGATTGGTTGTCAGACTCCTAAGTGATCTGGAATCAGAGATGGCGTTACGTTCCATTTAGTAGCCCCCACTTCCATAACTGGAACTTGGAGGTCAAGTCATGTCATAGTGATAATAAACTCATGTTTACCCTGGAAAGCTTGTAACAGTAGGTAAAAATGGGATGGGGTGTTACACATGGGACAAAAATATCTGAAGTGGTTGTCATCTTCACACCAAGCATAAGGGAATTCCTAGCATTAATTAATCAAAGAAGTGATGTAATAAATGGTTGAAGGTGCATTGTAAAAATGTGGGGTTTGTGAGAGTGGTGGAATGATTATAGAAAATTGATGTAATATTACCAACGCATCTTGATATTGTGGGATATCAGGGAAATAGTGAGTGTAATAATTGTTTTGTGCACAAATGGTATGGGTGGTTGATTTGAAAATATTTGTTATCCATGGGTGTAGATCTGTCAGGTATTGGAGTGGGGAGAAAGTGATATGGTTGTGGGGTAGGAAGGAAGTACTCCAACTCTTTGAGAGTAGGGCATAAGTTGCTAAGGTGACCCTAAGTACCACAAAGGGAAAAGGGGAACTAACCCTATGAATTGATTCTATGGAAGCATCTGATTTCCTTTTTTTATTTCCCCTAGAAAATATTTTTGGTGTTATTTAGTGTCCTTTCAGAAATTTCTGGCTCCATGGGAGTTAGGTTAATTGAAGACATCATGAGTATGGTACAAATTAATAATATAAATTCCAACGTGGAGGAAATGGAGTAGGTGCCAAATACTAGATAGGTAATGCGAGAACCATGTTGGGTAAGGTTAATTTGGTCATCACTTGGTGTGATTCGAAACCAGGTAGTGGATACAAGAATGGGGTTTGAGTGATAGTGTATGGGATGAATGGAATGTCACTCCTAGAGGCCATAATTGATTCTACCATTTTTTATTAGGTTTTCTGGGATGACTCACCAAAAGATGTGGTTACTACACACATATGGGTAGAGTTATTCAAGTGGAAATGGTTGGCTATCCACCTTTTCCACTGAATCAACTTGATTAATCTTTCATTTTGACTAGATTTTTCAACTATGAGTACCTACCTAATTTTTAACCCTTATAATATGATTTGAGTGGAAATTGGTACAGTCCACCCTTTCCATTGAATCAATACAATTAACCCTAGATATTTTCCATTCATGGGTTACAAGCCCATGGTTTTGAGAAACCATGGTACCATCATAATTCCCCATAGTATTCACCCATGACATTCACCATGGTATTTACCCATGACATTCACCATGGTATTTACCCATGGCATCCACTAATGGTATTCACCCATGATGTTTAATAATAAAATAAATAATGAAAATGAATGACTCCTAAGTGGAAATGTACCCACAAATAATATAAATATGAGTCTTCACCTTTGTAAAAGCCATGGAGTTTCTAATGATGTTGTATTATGAAAATTTAACCATTTAATAAAAATAATTAAGTTCTTTTTATATTATTTTTTCGTCGTCATTTTGTTTATGCACTTTTGAAATATTCTAATATCAATATTTTGTATACATTATTTTGTATAAACTTGTGGCATATTTTATTGTCAATATTTTGTCTCATTCCTCAGGGATCTCAGATTAGTGGTATCAAAGTAATATTCTCCTTGTCGTTTCCTATCACATATGGGTGAAGGGGACTCAACTACATTTAATTCTTGATAGCAAGAGGTAGACTAGAATCTGACCATCACCATTCTCATCAAGATATACAATTCCACACCCATAACCATACACTATTGGTTGGTTGAACCGAGGACAATAAATCCATGTCATTAAACAATGACATTTATCCTATGGCATCAACCCTTGAAATATGAGGCATTATGTGATTTCTCTCCACTTGAAGTTTGTGATGTTCATCTAGGATGACCTTATATTTGGAAATGTTACATTTTTTATGAATTTTGATCCTGTAGTGTCATTATTACTTTGGGGAATTAGATATATATGATACTATAGGTAGTTCCAACTATGGAGAATTCATTAATCTTAGAAAAACAATGCCAAAAGGTAGTCTTTCGTATTTCCAATTTTGTCCTCTTCATGGTTCATATGAAAGAAGAAGAGAAAGTCACTACAACCACCACAACTTCAACATAAGCTCTCTATACAAAACATAAACATGTGAACAAGCTTGTAGAAGGTCTAGACATTATTTTCACCTCACCTACAAGGGTGACTCTACACTTCCAAGTCAAACATCGAAATACATGGGATGGTATCCTTCCATATACTCAAGAGAGCTATAATGGAGCTATCCACAACTCTACTAACCATGGATTTTTTTATATGTGTTCAAGGTTCCAGCTAGTAGCCTACATGGATGTCACTATTCCATCTACATCTTCACCAATAGATTCCTCCAATTCTTAGCCTAAAGTAGATTTTTTAGACAAAATTATTGAATGAATCCAAGATCTACAACAATATGTTCATGATTTCCTACAATAATCCAATGCAAGGTACAAATAGTGACATGCCCAAGATTGATTTCCAAAGAGGTTTCATGCTATAGTGAATTGAATCATGGACACCAATAAAAAGGATATCTTCTATTAGAACATACAACTATACTCAGTTGTAAAAGTAGGGAAGTCATCTGACAAGGGAACTATGAAACTTGATATTCATGACCTTTCTCTCATTGATCATTATCTCTTCTCTTCATACGCACATCTGTATATGTATTTTCGGACAATTCGCACCATTATGGTCAAAGGTCAATTCGTTCCTTGATTTTCATTCATGAACTAGTTTAACCACTGAAAGGTTCTTGGGTCAATCCATCTTCTTCTCTCGGCACCGACCTTCTTGCTATGACCGGCTGACTATGACCGACCACTGGCTCTCTCTCGGCTGAGCTTCAGGCACTAATCTTAAGGCAATGACTAGCGGCTATCAGCAAGGACCCCCCCCTTTGGAAGGACCAGCTGTCGATGATTGACTATCGGGCCCCCTGTCGGGTCCTCTCCCAGTGGTCGAGCAACTAAAGTTCCTTGCTTTCCTAACGTCAAGCAAGCACTACGTTCCTTGCTTCCTAATGTCAAGCAAGCACTACGTCCTTGCACTAGGAAGCGCAAGCCCCTTCCGGGACCATTCTTTCTCACTTTTCGGTTTAGTACGATATCGCTAAACACCTCGCGGTTCACCCATGGTATTTAATAAAAAAACAAATAACGTGTGTGACACCTAAGTGAAAAGGCATTCATAAATAATATAAAAATAGGCCTTCACCTTTGGAAAAGCCATGAATTTTCTCATGATGCAGCCTTATGAAAATTTTACAATTTGATCAAAATAATTAAGCTATTTTCATATTTTTTTCCCCTACATTATATTTTTTATGCACTTATGATGTATTATATTATCAATATTTCCTCTAGTTTATTTTATATACACTTGTGACATATCCTACTATTGATATTTTGTCTCATTCCTTAGGTATCCCAAATCATAGAGTTAGACGTAGGTGTGACTATGGGTTTTCTAGGACAGGTACCAAGGAGTGTGGAAACTTTGGAGATTCTAGGTCTTACTTTAGTGAAGAAAAGGGCTAGTTCATGTTGTCATCCACTGAATGTTAACACACTATATGGTGAAGATAATTTTCTTTCCCTATAGTGTGTGAGTTGGCCTATGGTCACAATCTTTTGATAATGGGGAAATTTCATCGTGCATAAGACTAAAGAAGTAAAAACCTTCATGACGTACACGTAACTTTGTCCAAAAATGATATTGTAATATAGGGTGTCTAGGACCTCAATATTTATGAGAACTATTTTCCTTATAAGTGCCACTGGTATATTCTAAAAAAGGATGACTAGTTGAGAAGGGTGTGCACATATGCCTTGAGAGTGATGGACAAGTTGACAAGTTATTTGGACACCAATTTCTGCCACATGGATTTGTACATGATGCATGTGGATGCACCTTCATCAATGATGTAATGATTAATAACAACATTCCGAATGGTGACAAGAATTTGGAATTTGATTGGAGATGGAATTCAAGGTTATGAATTGTTTAGGCCAAATGTGATCAATTGTTGGTTGGAAGGATTAATTCCTCCTAATGCTGAGAGTAACACCTTCCATTACATAAGGCATGTTTAAATAACCTCCAATGCTGGCATGGTAGTTGGAAATTGAGGAATATCACTGATGATGCTATACTTATGCACTGCTTTGAAGTTATGGGAGGTGCACCTTAAATATCCATTGGTAAATCTTGAAATTGGATTAATGATGGGACATGGGATTGTTAATGGTGTAGAGGAAGTGGATGGAATAACATGGGTAAATGAAGGATTAGGCTCAATAGGTAGACTATAATCATGATGGTGAGTTTGCAACAAGATATCTATAGAGTTCATGTAGATTTCCTAGTTGGAAGTGTCCTAAGAATTTCCTACTATAGAACTGTTGAAATGAAGAGCACTAACTTCCTATTGATTGGATTCAAATCCTTGTTATGGGAAGGGGGTATGTATTAAAATAGGTTTTTGGTTTGCTCCAGCTGGACCACTAGGGCCATAATGTTGGGTCCCTATAATACTAGTGATTACCCCATTACTATTGTAATTGTACCCATTATTAATATTTTTGTGCCCCTATTATCCCCATATTGTTATTACTGTGCCCCATAGAATCCCTCTATTGTTATTTTTGTGGCTTTATATTATTATTGGTAGGTCGGCTCGGTTATATTGTGACTCCTTAGACTCCTATATATAGAAAGGAGGTTTTGTCATTTGTAACATCCAAGAATTATTCATTTATGCAATGTAAAGGAGGTTGCCCCTCGAAGAGGCTGAATTTTAAGGCGTTTATCTATCTTTTCTATCTTTTTCCTGAGCTGGTTTCATAACATTTGGTATAAGAGCTTTGGATTCTAGGGTTTCACTGCTCCAAACAGGTCATCATGGAATTTTCGCTATAACATTGTTTCTGCAACATTTCAGAAGCTAAAAAACAAACCCATTTGAGAAGACATCGCACTGAAGCTCGGGTCCAAATTTCAGAGCTTTTTACACTATATTTGTGGAGATATGATTTGAGGAAGTTGGTCTTTTTGCAAACTCCTGAATTACATTCCAAATAGGTGACCTAGGGAAAATCATCATAACTTTCTCTCTGAGCATCGGATGGAAATTTCATAAGAAGGTAGAGAAAGAGGATAGACTTTAGTTTCTTGTATATATTTTTCAGAGCCAAATGTCAAAACAGTGACTCGTGGCACGTTGTAAAAGTTCGCTCTACTGAACTAGTCTATAATCAGGTCACTATGGGAGATTTCGCATAACTCTTCCTTGGAGAATCCAATTTGGATCAGACTGGTGGCATTGGAAAGAGGACACAGAGGGCTACTGTAGGTTACAATTTCAGAACTAGATTATTTGAATGTATAGAGATACATCAGAAGAAATATCAAGCTCCTACAAAGTGAAAAAAGGTGTGTAGATTTTTTTAAATTTTTGCTTAAGATTGGTTTGAAATTTATTTTGAAGGAAATCAAAGGGCATAGTAGAGCATTATTATTGGTAACTGATGCCCCGAGGAAAGAAAATGCAAAAACCTAGTACGAAACCTGAAAGCTCTAGCATGACTCATGAAGAAGAGGAAGAAATACAACATGATATATCAAAATTACAAGACCAAGTGCAACAACTATCCCTTGCACAAAAAGGAACAGAATATAAGATGGATGGTTTAAAGAAGGATGTAGAAGCTAAGATGGATGTTTTAAAGAAAGGCATAGAAGCTAAGATGGATTGTTTAAAGAAAGGCGTAGAATCTAATATGATTGACGTGTAAGCTAAGATGGATGATTTGAAGATAGATTTGAAGACAAACATGGAAGATTTGAAGACAGATTTGGAGACAGATTTAACAAAGTTTGTACAAGAAATGATTACTAATGGTGAAAGGGTAGTAAAGGAAACTCATGATGAGAACAAAAGAAACGTTAATCATGATTTCATAGACTCTAATGTTGGATCGAAGACCCACCATATTCCAAAAATCGATATGAGGAAGTTTGATGGCAAGGATCCCACAACATGGATATTATATATGGAGCAATTTTTCGATCTCAATAATGTGCAAAACAGACAAAAGGTACGTATTGCAACTTTATATTTGGAACCAAATCAGTTTGTATGGTATCAATGGCTTTGCTTTCATAAACAATTTATCACTTGAGCAATTTTTACGGAAGAATTGATAGCACATTATGAGGATATAAAAAGCAACACTTTTTTTAGCCAATTGATAAGTCTCAAACAAAAGGGTCCAATAATGGAGCACATTGAGGAGTTCCAAAAATTGAACATAAGGGTAAAAGATATTCCAGAGGAGCATAGATTGATGTGTTCATAGGGTCTTTAAAGGATAATATCCAACATGATGTTCGCCTTTGGGAACCTGATTCATTAGAGAAGGCATTCAGGTTAGCAAGAAAAATGGAAAGCAAAATAATGGCAACCAGGAAGCATACCACTCACAACTATAAAGATGGAAGTGTTGTTGCCCCTAGTCTTCCACAACCTATAAGGTTGACACCACAATAATTGGAAGAGAAAAGAGCAAAAGGGCTTTGTTACAGTTGTGATAGCAAATACACTAAAGGTCATAAGTGTGCTGAGAAGAACTTATTCTACATATATTGTGAAGAGGAAGAAGAAAAGGAGCAAGAAAGGTCAAAGGAAGAGGATATACTCCAGGGACAAAGCCTAGATAAAGAAGAAATGAATCCGACCATATCTTGTAATGCATTGGCTGGAATTACTACTCTTCAAACCATCAAGATAGAAGGACAAATCAAGAAGAAAAAGGTAATAGTGTTGATTGATTCAGGAAGTACCCACAATTTATTCATTGTAAGGTAGCAAAAGAATTGAATTGCTTCCTATATCTAGCACCAGAGTGTCAAGCGATGATTGCAAATGGAGGAACGATAAATTGCTCTGGAAAGTGCCATAATATCAAGCTATCCATGGGAGAATATGTATTGACTAGCCCAATGCTTTCCATTCCAATGGGAGGTGTTGATGTTCTACTAGGAGTCCAATGGCTACAATCCTTGGGTACATAACTTTTAATATTCAAGAACTTTTCATGAAATTTTCTGCGGAAGAAAAAGAAGTTGGATTAAGGGGTATTGTAGGGAAACTAGGAAATATAATCAGCTCTAACGGTATGACAAAGCTTCTAAAAAAGGAACAAAGACGTGTAATTGCACAATTATGTTCGCGAGATGTTTCCACATCGGAATTATCTATTTCTCCAGATCTCCAAAATTTCTTGGACAATCATTCCAAGGTATTTGAGACTCCCAAAGGTCTCCCACCTATTCGTGATCATGATCATGCTATTCATCAGATTCCAGGAAGTGTTCCTCCAAACATCAGGCCGTACAAATATCCCTATGCCAAAAAGAGTGAAATTGAATGTATGGTTGCATAAATGCTAGAGGTTGGTATAATTCAACCGAGTCAAAGTTATTTCTCTGCTCTAGTAGTATTGGTGCACACGAAGGATGGATCATGGCGCATGTGTCCAGATTATAGGGAGCTCAACAAGCTTATTATTAAAGATAAGTTTCCCATTCCTGTCATTTATGAATTACTGGATGAATTGCATGGATCAATTTACTTCACCAAGTTGGATCTACATTTATGATATCATCAAATCAGAATGAAGATTGAAGGCATTCCGAAAACAACATTTAGAACTCATGAGGGTCATTATGAATTTTTGGTCATGCCTTTTGGCCTTACCAATGCACCTTCAACATTTCAAGGTTTGATGAATTCAATTTTCAACCATTCCTTAGAAAATTTGTGTTAGTATTTTTTGATGATATACTAATCTACAACAAGTCTTGGAAGGATCATGTTGAACATGTTGACAGGGTGCTACAACTATTGGAGCAGAAACAATTATATGCAAAAAGATCCAAATGTTTCTTTGGAGTCCAAGAGGTGGAATATCTGGGTCATATTGTATCTCATGAAGGAGTTAAGGTAGACCCTAGCAAAATTAAAGCCATTAAGGAATGGAGAATCCCCACATCCATAAAGCATCTGCGAGGATTTCTCCAGTTGACAGGGTATTATCACAAGTTTGTTAAGAATTATGGGAGAATAGTAGCACCTCTAACAACACTATTGAAGAAAGATGCATTTTCCTGGACTCCAAAAGCAAAAAAGGCCTTCGAACATCTTAAAGAGGCAATGTGCCAAGCACCGATCTTAGCTACACCGGACTTCACAAAAACCTTTATTGTTGAATGTGATGCTTCAAGAAATGGAATTGGTGCTGTTCTAATGCAAGATGAAAGACCCATTACTTTTGAAAGTCATCCAATCAAGGGAAACTTTTTACAAAAAGCTATTTATGAGAAGGAAATGTTGGCAATACTCCATGCACTTAAGAAATGGTGACCCTACCTAATGGGAAGACACTTCAAGCTAAAAATGGATCATGATAACCTTCAATAATTTTTAGAACAAAGATTATCCTCTGAAAAGCAATAAAAGTGGGTCACAAAGATGTTGGGTTATGACTTAGAAATCATCTACAAAAAGGGGAAGAAAAATGTAGTGGCAGATGCACTCTCAAGAAAGGATGAGGATGTGGAAGCATTGTTGTGCGCCATTTCTATTATCAAACCAGATTTGATAAACGAAGCAAGGGAGGAATGGAAGAATGATGAAGAGGTGTGGGCACTTATTCGAAAGTGACAACAAGATTCCAGTACGTCTGATACATTTAGCTGGCAAAATGATTCATTATGGTACAAAGATCGCTTATACCTCTGTAAGAATTCCTAGCCAAAACAAAAGATTCTTATGGAATTGCACACATCTCCCTTAGGAGGGCACTCAGGATTTTAAAAAACTTACCACATGGTTAAGAAGGAAATTTTTAGGGATGGCCTTAAATTACATATTCAAAATTTTGTGACGGAATGTTTGGTTTGCCAACAAAATAAAGTTGAAACAATTAATACACTGGGTCTATTACAACTTTTATCCATTCCAAGCCAATGTTGGGAGGAGGCTTCAATGGATTTTATCACAGGGTTACCCAAGTCTGAGGGAAAGAGTGTCATCATGGTGGTAGTTGACAGACTTACCAAGTATCCACACTTTTGTGCATTATCACATCCATTTAAAGTCAGTACAGTTTCTATTGCATTTATGGAAACAATTCAAAAGCTACATGGAAACCAAAAGATTATTGTAAGTGATAGACATCCCATTTTCACTGGAAATTTTTGGACATAATTATTTTCTTGTCTTGGTACTCAGTTAGCTCATAGTTGATCTTATCATCCTCAATCTGATGGGCAAACTGAGATAGTAAACAAATGTTTGGAAGGATATCTTCATTTTTTTGTATCTGATAAACAGACACAATGGGTCAAATGGTTGCCTCTAGCTGAATGGTGGTATAACACTTCCTTCCATACAAGAACAAAAATTACCCCATTTATGCCACTTTATGGATATCAGCACCATCCATCACATCATATTTAAGAGAAAATTCTAAAGTTCAAGCAGTGGAACATCACATCGAACATCAACAACAAGTCCTCCAACTCTTAAAGGATAACCTCGTGTTGGCACAAAATAGAATGAAAAAACAAGCAAATCAACATCGCAGCGAAAGAAGTTTTGATGTACGTGATTGGATATTCCTATGACTACAATCATATAAGCAAATGTCTCTCAAGAAATCTAATAAGGATAATAAATTATCACCAAAGTATTATGGTCTGTACAAGGTGTTGTGAAAGATTGGTGCTATGGCATACAAATTGGAGCTTCCTACAGCTTCTCAATTGCACCCAATTTTCCATGTTTCATGTTTAAAGAAGGTTATAGGCGACAAGCTCTGAGTTCAAACAATATTACCAGAACTTGACGAGGAAGGAAAAATTATATTGGAACCAGAAGAAATCACAGAAACAAGAACTTAACAGCTATGAAATCGATCAATTTTGGAGTATCTTATCAAGTGGAAGAACTTATCCACTGAAGATTCCACATGGGAGGATGAGAATTTTATATAGAAACATCCATAACTACTCAAGCGTTGAGGACAACACCTTTTTGAAGGAGAGGGGCATGTTGGGTCCCTATAATACTATTGATTACCCCATTACAATTGTAGTTGTATCCCTTATTAATATTGTTGTGCCCCTGTTGTTCCCATATTGTTATTATTGTCCCCCATAGAATCCCTCCATTGTTAATTTTGTGGATTTATATTATTATTGTTAGGTCGGTTGGGTTATATTGTGACTCCTTAGACTGCTATATATATAAAGGAGGTTTTTTCATTTGAATCATCCAAGAATTGTTCATTTATGTAATGTAAAGGAGGCTTCCCCCTCGAAGCCGCTGAATTCTAAGGCGTTGATCTATCTTTTATATCTTTTTCTTGAGCTGGTTTCATAACAGATACAGTGTATTACTTTTAATATTTAGGTTATAAGTTATAAAATGCTTCTGGATTTGCTCAATACTTCTCCATGATTCTCTAGAGATGCTGGAACCCCAAACCTCACAGCCATATAAGATAACGGGAGTGGCTAAAGTTTTAAAGAGTAACTTCTTTTTATCCCACATTATGAGGTTTTCTGCTTTACAATTATTTTCAAGACCAAAATAAGCTTTCCACCCCACATTTATCCTTTTCTCAATTCTATGATTCCACTTGAGCTTGTGATGAATATCAATTCCTAGGTACTTATAAGAATACACTTCCTCCAAGTTATTATTTTCATACATAAAATTAGCGTAAGTGTCCTTCTTATATTTGATAATCATAACTTTTGTTTTGTCAGTGTTAACAATCATACCCATGGTAGAGCATAAATCCTTAAGAAGCCTGAGTTGCTTATCAAGATCAAATGGGCACCTTGTGAAAAGAACAATATCGTCAACATAGAGAAGAAGGATGATGACTATCCTACCTAAGATCGTGACATCACATCCTGCTTCCTCTAAATAACCTTCGAGCTTATCAATGTAAATGCCAAATAGGGTAGGGGAGAGGGGGCAACCTTGTTTAACTCCGATGTTACACTTAATATCTTTCAACCACCCCTCATTGCTCTTTAGCTTGACAATTAGATTCTCGTATAACATTATAGCGGTAACTCTCAACTCGAGAGGAACCTTTAGCTCTTCTAATCTATTCCAAAGGTTGTATCTAGGAACCATATCAAAAGCCTTTATAAATTCCACAAAGTAGCAAAATAAATTGGATTTATCATTACGACGTTCCTCTGCAATGATCCTAAGCGTAACGAGGTGGTCTGTTGTTAAGTGATGCCTTCTGAAATGTGCTTGGCCTTTAGCATGCTTACCTTCACTTTCAAGCCATATGCTTAACTGCTTTTCCAAAATACTACCATAAACTTGGCTAAGAGAGGGCTGATCATAATTGTCCGATAATTAGAGGGGTTATTTGTATCCCCAC